>CALNHX010001920.1:0-199771 GCA_940337035.1 Agriotes lineatus
TATTTATTTGCCATGTCAGTGAATAGCATACATACGCGTTCCATATCAGGACCCTTACACAAACAATATATACTGTTACATACTATCCAGTATACGATTTACTTTTTCTAATTTGGCTTCAAACGAAGCAACCTTGGCACAAGCTGCTTTTACGTCTTGCCTTTAAGTCGTGCAACGTGTCGGAAATTACTTTATTCACGACAACTTTAAAGTCATTGGATTGCAATAGAAGTGCAACAACTTGCTTTGCGATTTTGGTAGCGTCTACACTACAATCACTAACAGGAGAAGCTGCTCTAGTTTTCATCGACATTTTAAAAAAGGAATATACCGAGCACTGCAGAAACGCGTGTTACTCGGTTCACAACATACTCCCGAACCCATTGCTTCTTCGGTTTCCTGCTAGAATTTATAAATTGTAACACACATTATGGATTATAATAGGACAAATAACTTACGAATGAAACTCCTTTCAGCTTGTGGCGTAACCGTGAAGCATTAGTCGGAGCCCTTGCTTTTGCAAAATTTAGACCAATAATCTCTTGTTGCAAATTTTTGGGAAATCTGAACAATGCTATTCCCTTACCTTGCTTTGTACTACAATTATCTAATGCACAGGAGACCATTATCACAGATTTAATACTTGTAGCCACTGCTAGAAGACATTAGTTATTGCCAGGCCAATCTGAAATTTTGTATAAATAAGTTTTAAAATTGAATAAATAATTTTAAATATGTAATCATATTACTTGGTTGTGTACTACTTTCCACGGTAACATGTTTGTATTTTGTAAGTTGCTATGAATTATTAACTACTTTATTCACTAGTGAATAAAGTAACTCTTTGTCCATCCTCATCATTAAAATGTTGCTTTACCATGAAGATTTGCTCTGATACAATACAGCTTTATAAATAGGCATTGGAAAAAGAAAATTACTTCACTACTATAGCCAAATTCTCATAAGAAAATATATGGAAACATAACAAAAACGTAAGTGTATCTAAAAAAATTTAGGCACCACTCCGCTGCAGACCGAGCTTACAAGAATCTTACTGGACAAACGCGCCAAAAAAGCCTCGACTTTAAATATTTCCAACCATTTCAACACTTTTGACTACAATATATTTTTCAAAATGTATGTTTGCCTAATATTTTTATTGACTTGTAACCCGACCACGTCAATCATGTTGCAATAAAAATTATTAAAATTCAACAGTATTCAATTACCACATACATATATGGAACTATAAGGTCTGCACACTTACTTGGGTGCCTGCACGTCTTCAGCTATGAACTTCAATCTAGCCCGAAATTTCTATGAAAATGTGCTTCAAAAAAAGTTGGGCGTTATGACCAAAGTCGAAGTTGGTCGTTTTAACCAAAATCAAACATGGGCGTTATGACCAAGTTGGGCGTTGTGACCAGAAACAAAAGTGGGCGTTGTGACCCGAATCAAAGTTGGGCGTTATGACCAAGTTGGGCGTTGTGACCAGAATCAAAGTTGAGCGTTCCGACCAAAATCGAGATTGAGCGTTGTGACCAAGTTGGGCGTTGTGACCAAAATCGAAGTTGGGCGATATGACCAAAATGGTGGTTTAAGCGGCGTCGATAGCTCTCTCCTATAACAGTCGTCGGTGGGCGTTGTGACCAAGTTGGACGTTATGACCAAAATCGAAATTGGGCGTTGTGACCAAAATCGAATTGGGCGTTGTGACCAAAATCGAAATTGGACGTTGTGACCAAGTTGGGCGTTGTGACCAAAATCGAAGTTGGGCGTTATGACCAAAACGGTGGTTTAAGCGGCGTCGACAGCTCTCTCCTATAACAGTCGTCGGTGGGCGTTGTGACCAAGTTGGGCGTTGTAACCAAAATAGAAATTGGGCGTTGTGACCAAAATCGAAATTGGGCGTTGTGACCAAGTTGGGCGTTCCGACCAAAATCGAGATTGGGCGTTGTGACCAAAATCGAAATTGGGCGTTGTGACCAAGTTGGGCGTTCCGATCAAAATCGAGATTGAGTGTTGTGACCAAAATCGAAGTTGGGCGTTATGACCAAAACGGTGGTTTAAGCGGCGTCGATAGCTCTCTCCTATAACAGTCGTCGGTGGGCGTTGTGACCAAGTTGGACGTTATGACCAAAATCGAAATTGGGCGTTGTGACCAAAATCGAATTGGGCGTTGTGACCAAAATCGAAATTGGACGTTGTGACCAAGTTGGGCGTTGTGACCAAAATCGAAGTTGGGCGTTATGACCAAAACGGTGGTTTAAGCGGCGTCGATAGCTCTCTCCTATAACAGTCGTCGGTGGGCGTTGTGACCAAGTTGGGCGTTGTAACCAAAATAGAAATTGGGCGTTGTGACCAAAATCGAAATTGGGCGTTGTGACCAAGTTGGGCGTTCCGACCAAAATCGAGATTGGGCGTTGTGACCAAAATCGAATTGGGCGTTGTGACCAAAATCGAAATTGGGCGTTGTGACCAAGTTGGGCGTTCCGATCAAAATCGAGATTGAGTGTTGTGACCAAAATCGAAGTTGGGCGTTATGACCAAAACGGTGGTTTAAGCGGCGTCGATAGCTCTCTCCTATAACAGTCGTCGGTGGGCGTTGTGACCAAGTTGGACGTTGTGATCAATATGGTTTTTGGGCGTTGTGACCAAAATCAAAATTGGGCGTTATGACCAAGTTGGGCGTTGTGACCAGAATCGAAGTTGGGCGTTATGACCAAATTCTGAGTTGGGGTTTGTGACCAGTGGGCGTTGTGTCCTAGCCCCTATGAAATGTCAAAATTCAAAGTTTTTGATTATTTCTATGAAAAATAGATAAAATAATAAATATATTATACCTACTGATCCTCGTTTAATAAAAGGCATTGGAGTACTCCTTGCTGTGCTCGTCGTGCCTCAAACCACTCCTTTAGTAGATAAAGCACTTACAACTTTATAGGCAGGTGTTGGAAAGTAGTTATGTATGGTAGAATTGAATAAAGAGGCATTTTATCCATAAGGGCAACACTTTAGCTCACGAGACAGCCGAGTGAGATAATTTCCCCGAATGGATAAAATCTCTTTATTCCTTTGTAGTATATAAAACTATTTCCAATACCTATAATTAATTGTATAAATAAGTTTTAAAATTGAATAAATAATTTTAAATATGTAATCATATTACTTGGTTGTGTACTAGTTTCCACGGTAACATGTTTGTATTTTGTAAGTTGCTATGAATTATTAACTACTTTATTCACTAGTGAATAAAGTAACTTTTTGTCCATCCTCATCATTAAAATGTTGCTTTACCGTGAAGATTTGCTCTGATACAATACAGCTTTATAAATAGGCATTGGAAAAAGAAAATTACTTCACTACTATAGCCAAATTCTCCTAAGAAAGTATATGGAAACATAACAAAAACGTAAGTGTATCTAAAAAAATTTAGGCACCACTCCGCTGCAGACCGAGCTTACAAGAATCTTACTGACAAACGCGCCAAAAAAGCCTCGACTTTAAATATTTCCAACCATTTCAACACTTTTGACTACAATATATTTTTCAAAATGTATGTTTGCCTAATATTGTTATTGACTTGTAACCCGACCACGTCAATCATGTTGCAATAAAAATTATTAAAATTCAACAGTATTCAATTACCACATACATATATGGAACTATAAGGTCTGCACACTTACTTGGGTGCCTGCACATCTTCAGCTATGAACTTCAATCTAGCCCGACATTTCTATGAAAATGTGCTTCAAAAAAAGTTGAGCGTTATGACCAAAGTCGAAGTTGGTCGTTTTAACCAAAATCAAACATGGGCGTTATGACCAAGTTGGGCGTTGTGACCAGAAACAAAAGTGGGCGTTGTGACCCGAATCAAAGTTGGGCGTTATGACCAAGTTGGGCGTTGTGACCAGAATCAAAGTTGGGCGTTGTGACCAGAATCAAAGTTGGGCGTTATGACCAAGTTGGGCGTTGTGACAAAAATCACACTTGGGCGTTATGATCAAGTTGGGCGTTGTGACCAGAATCAAAAGTGGGCGTTGTGACCAGAATCAAAGTTGGGCGTTGTGACCAAGTTGGGCGTTGTAACCAAAATAGAAATTGGGCGTTGTGACCAAAATCGAAATTGGGCGTTGTGACCAAGTTGGGCGTTCCGACCAAAATCGAGATTGGGCGTTGTGACCAAAATCGAATTGGGCGTTGTGACCAAAATCGAAATTGGGCGTTGTGACCAAGTTGGGCGTTCCGATCAAAATCGAGATTGAGTGTTGTGACCAAAATCGAAGTTGGGCGTTATGACCAAAACGGTGGTTTAAGCGGCGTCGATAGCTCTCTCCTATAACAGTCGTCGGTGGGCGTTGTGACCAAGTTGGACGTTATGACCAAAATCGAAATTGGGCGTTGTGACCAAAATCGAATTGGGCGTTGTGACCAAAATCGAAGTTGGGCGTTATGACCAAAACGGTGGTTTAAGCGGCGTCGATAGCTCTCTCCTATAACAGTCGTCGGTGGGCGTTGTGACCAAGTTGGACGTTGTGATCAATATGGTTTTTGGGCGTTATAAACCAAGTTGGGCGTTGTGACCAAAATCAAAATTGGGCGTTATGACCAAGTTGGGCGTTGTGACCAGAATCGAAGTTGGGCGTTATGACCAAATTCTGAGTTGGGGTTTGTGACCAGTGGGCGTTGTGTCCTAGCCCCTATGAAATGTCAAAATTCAAAGTTTTTGATTATTTCTATGAAAAATAGATAAAATAATAAATATATTATACCTACTGATCCTCGTTTAATAAAAGGCATTGGAGTACTCCTTGCTGTGCTCGTCGTGCCTCAAACCACTCCTTTAGTAGATAAAGCACTTACAACTTTATAGGCAGGTGTTGGAAAGTAGTTATGTATGGTAGAATTGAATAAAGAGGCATTTTATCCATAAGGGCAACACTTTAGCTCACGAGACAGCCGAGTGAGATAATTTCCCCGAATGGATAAAATCTCTTTATTCCTTTGTAGCATATAAAACTATTTCCAATACCTATAATTAATTGTATAAATAAGTTTTAAAATTGAATAAATAATTTTAAATATGTAATCATATTACTTGGTTGTGTACTAGTTTCCACGGTAACATGTTTGTATTTTGTAAGTTGCTATGAATTATTAACTACTTTATTCACTAGTGAATAAAGTAACTTTTTGTCCATCCTCATCATTAAAATGTTGCTTTACCATGAAGATTTGCTCTGATACAATACAGCTTTATAAATAGGCATTGGAAAAAGAAAATTACTTCACTACTTTAGCCAAATTCTCCTAAGAAAGTATATGGAAACATAACAAAAACGTAAGTGTATCTAAAAAAATTTAGGCACCACTCCGCTGCAGACCGAGCTTACAAGAATCTTACTGACAAACGCGCCAAAAAAGCCTCGACTTTAAATATTTCCAACCATTTCAACACTTTTGACTACAATATATTTTTCAAAATGTATGTTTGCCTAATATTGTTATTGACTTGTAACCCGACCACGTCAATCATGTTGCAATAAAAATTATTAAAATTCAACAGTATTCAACTACCACATACATATATGGAACTATAAGGTCTGCACACTTACTTGGGTGCCTGCACATCTTCAGCTATGAACTTCAATCTAGCCCGACATTTCTATGAAAATGTGCTTCAAAAAAAGTTGAGTGTTATGACCAAAGTCGAAGTTGGTCGTTTTAACCAAAATCAAACATGGGCGTTATGACCAAGTTGGGCGTTGTGACCAGAAACAAAAGTGGGCGTTGTGACCCGAATCAAAGTTGGGCGTTATGACCAAGTTGGGCGTTGTGACCAGAATCAAAGTTGGGCGTTGTGACCAGAATCAAAGTTGGGCGTTATGACCAAGTTAGGCGTTGTGACAAAAATCACACTTGGGCGTTATGACCAAGTTGGGCGTTGTGACCAGAATCAAAAGTGGGCGTTGTGACCAGAATCAAAGTTGGGCGTTGTGACCAAGTTGGGCGTTGTAACCAAAATAGAAATTGGGCGTTGTGACCAAAATCGAAATTGGGCGTTGTGACCAAGTTGGGCGTTCCGACCAAAATCGAGATTGGGCGTTGTGACCAAAATCGAATTGGGCGTTGTGACCAAAATCGAAATTGGGCGTTGTGACCAAGTTGGGCGTTCCGATCAAAATCGAGATTGAGTGTTGTGACCAAAATCGAAGTTGGGCGTTATGACCAAAACGGTGGTTTAAGCGGCGTCGATAGCTCTCTCCTATAACAGTCGTCGGTGGGCGTTGTGACCAAGTTGGACGTTATGACCAAAATCGAAATTGGGCGTTGTGACCAAAATCGAATTGGGCGTTGTGACCAAAATCGAAATTGGGCGTTGTGGCCAAGTTGGGCGTTCCGACCAAAATCGAGATTGAGCGTTGTGACCAAGTTGGGCGTTGTGACCAAAATCGAAGTTGGGCGTTATGACCAAAACGGTGGTTTAAGCGGCGTCGATAGCTCTCTCCTATAACAGTCGTCGGTGGGCGTTGTGACCAAGTTGGACGTTGTGATCAATATGGTTTTTGGGCGTTATGACCAAGTTGGGCGTTGTGACCAAAATCAAAATTGGGCGTTATGACCAAGTTGGGCGTTGTGACCAGAATCGAAGTTGGGCGTTATGACCAAATTCTGAGTTGGGGTTTGTGACCAGTGGGCGTTGTGTCCTAGCCCCTATGAAATGTCAAAATTCAAAGTTTTTGATTATTTCTACGCTAAATAGATAAAATAATAAATATATTATGCCTACTGATACTCGTTTAATAAAAGGCATTGGAGAACTCTTTGCTGTGCTCGTCGTGCCCCAAACCAGTCTTGCTACTATAAACCCTTTTATTAAACTTATGTAATAATATATCGTGCGTTAAAAAAAAACTCATTTAGGGTAGGCCTTGGAAAGAAAGATAGAAAATCTATAAACCTTTCAATAGTTATTTTCCCGATGGGAGGCCATGTTAGGGTGATGAATTTCACCCTGTAAATATGCTGTCAGTCATTAACAAAAGTTAGGTTATGCCCATTTTATACAAAATGATAATTTTAGGTTAATGTACAAAACGTGGTTGCCAGATTTGGTTTTGGATGTGCTACTTTTATTATTGATTAAGATAAATTTCATGAAAAACAACTTGCTGACTCTGAATACATTTCATACTTTGTTGAGTAGGCATAATGGTATAATGAAAGTTTTTTTTTAATTGTAATTATAAATTGTATACAAAAATATTTAAATATTACAATTTATGTATTTGTTTCAGTATAAATAAATAAAGCTGTTACAAGCCACTTTAGGCCCATTGCATAACAATCTGTCTCCATTGTCCCTTATTCATGATTTTATTTCTCCAGTCTTCTATTCCTTTCCTTGCTATGTCTTCCATTACTGCCTCCTTCCACCTATTCCTTGGTCGCCCTCTTCTAGTTTCTTGCGCTCTGCCTTCCAATACTATCCTAGCTGTTCTTCCATCTGGCATGCTCCATATATGCCCAAACAATCTTAACCTTTGAGCTTTAATGAAATCTACTATACTTGACTCCCCATATTTCTCTTGTACCTCTTTGTTTGTAAAGTCTTCTTCATCATCCTCCGTCCGAGTCCCTCCAAATATTTTTCGCAGCATTTTTCTCTCCCTCCTACTTATCATGTGTTGATCTGCCACATTCATCGTCCATGTTTCACATGCATACGTAGCTGTAGGTCAAATTACAGTCTTATAAGTCGTAGTTTTGCATTTCGCGGTATTTGTTTTGAGGACATTTAACGCGCCCACACATCTCGATGCTTTTATTAACCTTGATTTAATTTCTTGTGTGTAATTTAAGTTTTCAGAGATTAGTGTTCGTAAGAAAGTAAACTCCTTAACTCTTCTATTCTGAAATTGTAATATTACGGCATTATTATTGATTTCTTCATTTTTTCCACTACTTCTTTGTTAAAGTTTCTGAATATTGTCCACTGGAAGTTGAAAAATGGATTTTTTTTAAATATGGCCACAGAAGAAAATCGCAGGGAGTTAAGTCACAAGACCTCGGGGGCCACACTGTAGACATGTTTTGCCTAATAACTCTGTTTTCGTAAAACTCTCAAAGTAAATTTAAATTTCCTTGTGTTGCGTGAAATCTTGCCCCATCTTACTGAAAGTAATCCTTTTGTAATTCATCGTTTTCCCCTTATCGAATTCGAAATTTTCACATGTGTCCTTTAATAGTCAGCCAAAGTAAAGTGCTCATTTTTCAAGTGGTAATTCCAAATGTGTCGTTGCAAATCTTCCCGAAATGCAAAATGTTTATAGTATGTATCAATTTTAGGTCGTGGGCCAAAAGGTTTAATTTCAAAATTATCCCGCCCAGTAATATTACTAATAGTTCTTTCAGATACCTAAAACAGTATAAAGCCCAAAATTAAACCAACAGTTAAGTTTTATGCATAAATACTTACGTCTCAAATGTCACTTAGCCGGGCAAAGATTTCAGTTTCACTGAGGTCTCACCTGTCGGCTTTATAATGTCTGTACGCCTTTGAAATTTGTAGTTTTGTGTCACCTTTAATGACTTTCGGCATATTTGCTTTAGTATTACAATTTGTTGACAGATAGGTATCCATGACGCCGATGTCCATATATATTATGCCTCGTGGCAAACAAAGTAAGAAAGCACTGGCAACATTGCACGTTTAACCTCAAAATGTCAAATTAGACAAAGTGTCAGAAAGAGATTCTAGGGAGTTTTAATTTTATTAAACATAAAAACAAAATTCCATGTCTACCTACCGGGAAAAGGGAACAAATTAAATGCTCGGTATTTTATTCCTACTGCAGGTCATATTTTCCCGATATTTTGTCCAAATGCATGATTAGAAAATAAATGTTCGATAAAAATACTAAACGCTTGATAAGTGCATCGAGTGCTCGGTATAAAATTTATATGCATCCTAAGAAAATAAATGTTCGATAAAAATACTAAACGCTCGATAAATGCATCGAGTGCTCGGTATAAAATTTATATGCATCCTAAGAAAATAAATGTTCCATAAAAATACTAGACGCTCGACAATGATGACGAACGTTAGATATAAAATTCAAATGCCTATTAAATTAATAAACATTCGATAAACATAATTGATGCTCGATACAAAATAATGATGCTCGGTACAAAATTGAAATCTTTGGGTAAATAATAATAGACAAAACGTACGTACGATAATATTACAATAAATGCTCGGTATCAAATTTACTTGCTTTCTTTTGCTTGTTTTTTACTTACCTTTCACTCAAGATAATGATCTTATCCAGGTAAACTTTAATACTCTTAAAAAATATTTTTAGTAAAAAGTACATAACTTGATAAAATACAACACAGGTACCTATTTGAAGAAAAAAATGTAATAAACTATGATAGGTAATACATAAACAACGAAACAATACTTCCAAAAAGTAAAAAAAGTAAACTCTGATCATACACAAATTACGAAACAACACTTAAATCAAGTAGGTATTCAAAAAGAAAGAAAAACGTAATAATGTAAAGTTCCATGGTAATAACGTAACATACGAGTATATCATGCACAAAATCCAAGGCAGTACACGATGGAAATGCAATCATTAATCGGAAGATGGCCGGGCGAGATTATCTGAAATTCAAAAAAGGCATATCTACGGAAGGAAAATACATGATTTACTGACCTATTGAACTAAAAGAGCCCTTTTAGATTTAGCTGGTCGACCACGACGTCTTTTCGTTCCAATTGGAATTGCTTTTGCTTCTGGAGGTGGTGCGGTCAATTTTAGTCGAATAGCCAATCCCACTATGTGTTTACATAACAGCATTTTAAAGTAGGCTGGACAATCACATTCAGCATTAATCCAATCATCTTGATCTTCAGGAATTGTTGTTGTCCACACATTAAACATAACAGTTTTATATTCTTCAAAACTGTTAAAGTCTAGGCTCGAACATTTTTCCAGCTCGTCCTGACTAACTTCAATGTTTTTTTTTGCAGGGATAATGTAAACACAACCAGACGGTGACACATTAGAAACAATCGTTTTTTGTTGTTTGACCCATCCGTAAGATCTTGTCCACAAATCTAGGTCAATAACCGGTTTTAATTGCACTTCTTTTAATTTTGACGCATAATTAAGAGACCAGTCGGTTACGTGTTTCTTAAGTAATACTGAGAATCTAGACAGAGGAAGCCTTTCTCTTAGAGTATTTTCGTCCTTGATAACTCTGTTAAAAGACTCTAGGCCGTTATTAGTACTTGGAGTTTTCTTGTCTACCCCTTCATACCAATTTCGATTTAACTGGAGCCATTCACATTCAAAATAATTTATAAAGTTTTTTTGTTCCTTCCATTTGGAAAGAAACGTGATGGAAGCTTTGTCGAATACTTCTGGATTTTTACTTAGTTGAAAACAATCAAGATCTTCCAGGATTTTAGAGATATTTTCTTTAGGATGCACGAGTTGATCAGCTTTTTTTCTTACATTTCTTTTCATATGTGCCCAACACATCTTAATTGTAACGTTTGAACCAAACACAATTTTAAAAGCATTTTGTATGCTATGGGCCGCATCCCATATTAATATCGATGGATTAATGCTTTCACCAAAAACTTTCTCCGCACCAATTCTCAGAGCTTTGAATGCAAAAACAAAGTCCTCTGTTTGCTCATAGGTGCAAACTGCTACTCCAAAAGTATGGAATGTTCTGGCTCGATCTGTTGTTCCAAACACAAGTAGCGGAAAACCTTGCCACATAACCTTATATGTTGCATCTGCATGGATATGGCAGGCATTTAACGATAACCTTAATAAATTTTTGGTAGTCATAAAAAATCGAAAAAGAGACGGATCCCCATATTCCACTTGATGAGATAGTATGAAAGCCTCATCTTCGCCATCTGGTACCTGAGAGTGGTCGATGCAAAATTTTTCTAATTCACCAAGGCTTATGGAATTCGAACCGAATTTTGACGTTCTTAAAGAAGCCAAATAGTTATTTAACTGTTTCTTTTTGGGAATTGGTAAATCCTTCTTCGCTAATAGTTCTAAAATCTTTTTTGGTTTAACTTTTGGGTCGTATTCGAACAAGGTCTTAATTTCTGTTTTAGTATGTTCGCTCATTTTAACGGTCGCCTTGGATACTATACTGTCGCAAGTATGGAGCAATTCCGATCGATATAAAAATACATCTTCAGTATTGGCCGGATAATACAAATATACACCAGAGGCACATTGCTCTCCGCGATATTTTACTTTATTGCAACGATAAATAGCACTAACGTTTCCATCTGTATCGACATTTTTATGAGAAAAGCTCCAAATACCTTCTTCCTTCACTGATTTGAGAGCTAAGGCTTTGCTATTGAACAGTTGTTCTCTTTTCCATTTCTTATCTACCTTCTTCCTTCTTTTCTTTGGCGCATGCTTCTCAAATACATCACTCTCACTTTCCTCAGATGAACTGTATTGAGGAATCGCACTGTGACTCATACTTAAAGTCAGTTCTAACGTAATAAACACACAATACAGAATAGTAATAAACACTCCGTAAATAAAACTGCAGATCCCTCACATAACATGCACTGATACGCGCACACGCCCATCCAGTTTTTATAGGTTATGCTGCACTTGGCGCGCAAATGGAACCTTTGAAACGCATTAAATTATCGAGCGTTTATTAATACAATATTGTACAAAATTTCAATTAATAGTAAACTGCAGATATCCAGCAACTGGTTTTTTTTAGGGTACATATTTAATTAATATAGCGAGCAGAACTTACCGTTCAAATAAAATATTTTATATTGTAGATTTCATTAAAATACTAAGCATTTCCAATTAATTTAACGTGCATTTTAAATTTTTTATCGAGCATTTAGTATTTTTTTAGCTTGCAAAATGCATTAAAATACCGAATGTTTATCACCACCCCCGGGAAAATAACTATTGAACGGTTTATAGTCATGTCTGGGTCGGTAGCTCAGTGGTAAGCATCCTGACTACTTATCTAAGGGTCGCGAGTTCGATTCCCGGTCCCGGTGAGGTTTTCAAAACTAAAAAAATGCAGATGAAAGCTTCTACAGAATGCCAACATTCGCAAGTGATGTAAAACCGTGGGTCCCATGTTACTACGATGTGTAGCATGTAAAAGATCCCTTGCTAGGGTTGGAACTCCTTAGTCTCGGCAAAATTCTAAGTAGGACTTTGACCATATGACCAAAGCAGTCGGTGTCTAAGGTACCTGGTACTCTGCATGCCTAGACCGTGTCCATTAACAAACAAACAAACAAACATGATCATGTCTTAACTTAAGTATGTAGGTGAATGTCAGATTGCATTTTGTTTATGAACACATCTGTCACTGTGGCAGGTAAAAGTTTACACTGCATTAATTTTAATTGTATCAAGCAAAAAGGAAAATAAAAGATGGCATGTATACAACAACAACGAGTGTAATTATCATAACGGTCGATAAAAATTGTTTTTGTCCCTAAAGAATACAATCTACAGCGAGAATACCTGGGCTACTGGTATCGTGGTCAGAAGATTTTTTTTTTCAATCCATACGCAAGCCAGTGTCGATCCTTTACAGTTTGTCTATGACAAACTGGATAATGATCACTATGTGATGTCTCTGTTTTTTGACCTCACTGCTGCATTCGATACTTTGTAACTACCACTCATAGCCAGTAAACTAACTAATATCAGCATTAGATGCGTTATTTTTGATTAATTATGTCATATCTCACCAACAGATCACCGAGAGTAAAAATTGATCATACCTTTTCGAGTGAGCATCTAACAGAACTTGGAGTTCCACAAAGATCAGTGTTAGGCCCCCTTATATTCATGCTGTTCGTCAACGACCTTTCCCTAACAATAACTAAGGCTAAACTTCTTATGTTCGCTGACGATACGTCTATGGCAATCTCAGCCCCAACGATCAATGAACTTCAAATTTCGGCAACGGCTGTGTGTAATAATTAAAAAAACTGGTGCGATTAAACCATGTTGATACTGAATATGGTCAAGACAGAGTGCGTATAATTCTTCAAGAGGAAAAATCTGGAACCACTTCAACTGAACATCTCCACCAACAACAAAACCATCTGTTTCACTAACAAAGTGAAGTTCCTAGGTTCTAAACTCGATGAAAACTGGAAATGGGATCACCAAGTCGACAATGTGTGAGCTAAAATTACTAAAGCTTACTACGCTATGAGTCAATTTAAAAGTGCGTTAGATATTAAAGGTCTCCTAAATGTCTATTATGGCCTTGCTTACGCCCATATGTCCCTAAATATTGTAGTTCGGGGACAGCCAACTAATGTAAATCGTGTTTTCATTCTACAAAAGAGACTGGTTAGATTAATCTTCAATATTAATCCTACTATATTTTGTAAAACAGAGAATCCTAACTCTGTACGGCATCAACTTCTACAATTTAATGAAATTGATGCGTTAAAATCTAATTAAATTTGAAAGAACCGCTGATATTCATAAACATCAAACCAGAGAGGGTAGGTAGCTGTTTACCTATTGGGCGGTACCGCACGACCATGCACGAAAAACCTCCCGTACATGCGCGTAAAATAATTTATAATAAACTACTAAATTCCATCAAGGAAGCTAGATCATACAGCTTATTTAAGTCCAGACTAAAGAACTACCTCTTTGAAAAGGCTCGATATAGCTTAAAAGAATTAGATTAATATAATGTATCTACTTAAACAGTTTGTACTATTTGATCTCAATGTTAATTCTGTATAATACTACTCGTGTCATCATACTGTATGTTATTTGTTATTATTTTTTCTCTTTTTTATATTGGTGTGTCACTATGTAATGATTGACTTCTCACATCTGTATATTTTAGCAGCTACGTGAATGAAGTTATCTTATCTACAGTAAATATAGGGTCTGACAACTATGAGGCGGAAGATATTTTTAAAACTGAGTTACAATAAAAGTTGTAGGTACGAATGTGGTGCACATTAGTATGTTTGACTATACAGGATGGGTCAGATAGTGTGGGGAACCTAACTTTTTTTTAAACAGAGCACCGTATAATCAGGTAGCTTAAAAGTTTTGCGTCGAATTAGGTACTATTTTTTAATACCATGTATTAAAAAAGAAATTACATAAGGGTTAGCCATGGAAAATAATACCAACAGTGATGACTGTTAATGAATTCTAAAGCTTGCTGTTTACATTACTTTTATTTTCCATGGCCAACCCTTATGTAATTTCTTTTTGAACACACCATTATATGAATCTACAGTTAACTATTTTCAATATATTAACGATATTATGCACTAAATGCTGAATTTCAGGCACTGCAGCTGTAACAGGAAACAATTGAATAAAAAAACATTTACAGAAATTTGTAAAGGGCTTTACTCAGAACTTCCCTTGCAAGTGAAAGTTATAACACTAAAAATATTTAAAAAAATCAGAAAATTAGGAATAAAAATATCGTAATGTTCCTAATAATGTTGAAACAATAAAAGGAAACACGTTATAATGCGAATCACGTCAATTTGTAATGCCAGGTATTTATTTTTAGAGGCAAATACCCAGGGTATTAACAAGGCCTGGTTTACAAATATCATAAGACTCATCTATAACGTTTCGCTCGTAATTAAGCGCAACCAAATTTAATTTAAAATGAAAAGCGCTTCATATTCGCATTTTCGCAACAATAGACGTTACAACAATTGAAATTTCCAATGCGCTCGAACTTGCAGGATCATCGCGCGCTTCGGTCGACGCGGTTGGTACGGAGAATCGGTCACGGCGCACTCCTTCCTCAATGCGCGATCAGTCCCGAGAGCCGATCGCCGCGTATAAAACCGGATTCTCTCCGTGGACTCGAGATTATTATCCAGACGGCGAAAACTCCGCTTCTCTAGGCCGATCCCCCGGTTTCAGCTGAGGACGGCCTCGTGCCGGCCTCAGCTAGACCGACCGAAATTAACCAGGGCCTTCAGCCGATCTCAGTATCAGAAACACACCAGAAAATTTCGAGATTAACTCGAAATAGATTCCCAGGTATCCGTTTAAAGACAAATTTGTATCAGCTCATATCTGGAGTCGGATTGAACAGCATTCAAATTTATCGAAACCCCGCCTGACCGCGTAGTTACAAAGATACGTTCAAAACTAAAATTTAAATTAGCTTATATCTGGAATCGAAATAAGCTGCATTCAAATTCCTCTGACCCCTTCCAGCCAATTGTGTGCAATTAATTTATGAATGGCATATCGTAGTAAACTAATTGGATTCATTTTCCAGCCTGGCAGTTTGCAGAGGCTCCTAGAATTTAATTAACGAATAGTTGGACTCGACATTCGTTAATTAAAATTATCGTACGTGAGAGAAATCAGTTTCTAGGGCAAACACACTCGAATATGGAAATGCAATAATTCAATTTTATACGAAGTATTAAACGCTCATAGTAAAAACATTAAAGTTAGTATAGTTGAGTACTGTGTCACTAAAGTTTCCCCGAGGGTAGATCGTTAGATCTTAAAACCCAGCAAGTATTCCCCGATGAAACTGGCTGTCCCCCTTAGGCAGTAAAACGACGTACTCACCCTGTTAAATAACATTTTTGTCCGAGTAGTAAAATAACCTTGCCTCGCGCTAGAAACTAGATAACAGCCGACTGTATTTAATCCAGGCACGAGGTCAAGTACAGCTGGATTATCATCATATCAGTCACATGCACAGATCCTTGCATAAAGGAATCACTTTATAGTTTCAGTCAAGTCACTTTATGATCAAATCAAATTAGAATCTCCCGTTTATTTACATCTGCACTAGTTGTCATTTTCAAGTTTTTGGTTTTACAGTTCTGCCAACGTAGAAGAGAAGACACTGTCCCGTCCTGTAACCAGACGTGGGGAAAATCGCTGCTATACATCGATGCCAGACAGGCAGCCTACCCATCCAGGGTCCAGCGGCAGAATTGAAACAAAATATTATATAACTTGTTTTTAATTTAGCAAAGGATTTAGTTTCATTTTATGACATGTACATAATAAAGAATAAATGTATTTTCTGTTAAGTCTTGTTACTTTAAATCAGTCAAAGTGTAAGCAATCAGGACCCTGACCCAAGTAAAAGCTACCATTCAAAAAGGGCACAATTAATAATGCTACAGGCTTACTTTTCCAAATTAAATATAAACCAGAAATCATTGTAAAGCTCCAGCTAGCATTACACATCTAACCTGTATAAAAATGTAGAATCAAATAGCTGTACTTAAAGCAGCTACTACCCAAAATATGTAACGTTTATATAATTTTATAATTTCCGTTGCATTATTAAGATTGTTTCTTAATATGTCTGTAAGTATATATTATTATTAATCTTAATAAATATAAAGATTATTTATTTAATATTAAGTTTATTTTTCAAAAATGGAAAGATGGAAAATAATGAAGCGATTGTTAAACTAAGACAAATTTATTAATCAAAACTTACAAATAAGATACAAAATATATAAATAAACTAATTAACTTGTTAAACTTAAGAATAATCTCAATCTTCGGAATCAGTCATCACAAAGTCCTTGTAATTCTTTTGTAACTTCTGCAGGAAGCAATTTAGTTTGTCTAATTACTTCCTTTTATAAACTTCGGCAGCTACAGAGTTTTTCCACAGTAAACGATTATCAACCAGCGTGAATGCTTATTTAATGTTACAGTATTTAAGCGGTTATTCTACATAAAATATTGCAGTGCATTCAAATGTAGTTTATTTTATTAAAATAATACCATTAAAGGAATAAAAGTTAGCTTAGCTTTATAAATATTAAAATTTGATACCCAGTGCAGTCTTTAGGTACTTACCCAGGGCAGGGTATTTTTTCACAATTACAATAAAAAAATCGTTTTCTGTGATTTGTTTTTTGAATATAATAGTAACTCTGGGTATTAATGTTACACAGGGTGCTCAATATTAGCAAATTTAATAATTTAGGATTTTTAAGTCATATATTTCTGTATTTTTAACAAGCCCTTTTAATAAGCTTTTTTCTAATATTACTTCATGTCTTTAAATTAAACCGGTTTTCAGATATTTTGTTTGAACATAAAAACAATTTTACCTACAACCGCTAAAAAAAGGTGACATTCAAACATTGCTATCGACATGTAAAGTTTGCAATTTTTTAACATGGCAAAAATTGGTTATTTACTTTACATTACCCCTGAGGATGTGCGATAAAGTATTTTGCAGTAGTGCACGAGTCAATATCGATATTCTTTTTTGGGGTTGTTTGTAAAATAGAACTTAAAAAATATATATATATATATTTTCTTAGGATTTTTCTTTCAGCATATCTCAGCTTTCCTTGATCATGTTCCGTTAGAGACCACTTTTCACAACCGTAAGATATTATTGGTCTATAGTTCGATATATTTCGATTTTCAAGAACCTATTTAGAGCATTGTTTTTGTAAATATAATAACCCCTGTTACTGTACTGAATTCATCTAGCAATATCCTCACCTCTATAGGATCTCATATGTAAAACGTAATAGTCTCTTACTGTTGCTTTGTATTCAAACAGGGCAATTATAAAACTTTTCTCCTGTATAAAACCTCATATGAGTAACTAAATTACTTTTATCTACTGTTCTGTGTTCTCAAATAGCGCAAATAAAAGGCTTCTCTCCTGTATGAGTTCTCATATGACTAACAAAACTAGTTTTATCTACTGTTTTGTATTCACAAGCCAAGTAATATTAGGGTTTCT
Source organism: Agriotes lineatus (assembly GCA_940337035.1). Classification (NCBI taxonomy): domain Eukaryota; kingdom Metazoa; phylum Arthropoda; class Insecta; order Coleoptera; family Elateridae; genus Agriotes; species Agriotes lineatus. Next base: position 17,809 of record CALNHX010001920.1, read on the forward strand.
CTCCTGTGTGAGTCTTCATATGTCTAACTAAATGACTTTTATCTGCTGTTCTGTATTCGCAAACAGAGCAAATAAAAGGTTTCTCTCCTGTATGAGTTCTCATATGTACAACTAAACTTTTCTTTGCTGCTGTTCTGTATTCACAAACTGAACAAATATATGGTTTCTCTCCTGTATGAATTTTCATATGCTTAACTAACTGACCTTTACTTGCTGTTCTGTGTTCACAAACGGCACAAATATAAGGCTTTTCTCCTGTGTGAATTCTCATATGTAAAACTATATTAGTTTTCTGTACTGTTCTGTATTCACAAACAGAACAACTATATGGCTTCTCTCCTGTGTGAATTTTCATATGTAAAACTAAATTAGTTTTCTGTGCTGTTCTGTATTCGCAAACAGAACAACTATATGGTTTCTCTCCTGTATGAGTTCTCATATGTCTAACTAAATCTTTTTTATTTGATGTTCTGTATTCACAAACTGAGCAAATATATGGTTTCTCTCCTGTATGATTTCTCATATGTTTAACTAACTGATCTTTAGTTACTGTTCTGTGTTCACAAACGGAACAAATATAAGGCTTTTCTCCTGTGTGAATTCTCATATGTAAAACTAAATTAGTTTTCTGTGCTGTTCTGTATTCACAAACAGAACAACTATATGGCTTCTCTCCTGTATGAGTTCTTATATGTGTAACTAAGTCACCTTTAGATACTGTTCTGTGTTCGCAAAAAGAGCAACTATATGGCTTCTCACCTGTATGAGTTCTCATATGTTTAACTAACTCACCTTTAGTTACTGTTCTGTGTTCGCAAATAGAGCAAATAAACGGTTTCTCTCCTGTATGAGTCCTCAAGTGTGTAACTAAATTACTTTTCTGTGTTCCTTTAAAATTACAAACAGAGCAACTATATGGCTTCTCTCCTGTATGAGTTCTCATATGTCTAACTAAATCACTTTTATTTGATGTTCTGTATTCACAAACGGAGCAAATATATGGTTTCTCTCCTGTATGAGTTCTCATATGTTTAACTAAACTTCTTTTGTCTGCCGTTCTGTATTCACAAACACAACAAAAATAAGGTTTCTCTCCTGTGTGTCTTGTCATATGTTTAGCTAAATTTATGTTTTCATGTTTGATGTATTCCTTATCAGAATTTTCATTGTTATCCACGTTCTGCAATAAGCGAGATGCAGTTCCTGTAGAACTACCAGATTTATTATCCATAGTTTCTTATTTATTGTACATTATATTTGTTTAAACGTCAGAGCGCCTTTCAATCATGCTCAATCAATGAATTTGAAATGTCTTCACACCTGCAACAAAAAGAGATTGTCATTAACCTATTATGAATGTAGGAATCGTTGAGCATTGGACAGATTTTTTAAATTTTACTGTAAATTCTAACATATTTTTTTCACATTTTGTTAGGGTGATGCAACAAGAAAATTCTAGTTACAAATGGTTGCGTTCAATTTGATAATTGAATCGCTTATTGCTAAAGCTCCCTAAGTTGTTTTTACATCAAATTGAGTACAATAGACCATGAAATTCCATGAGAAAGTAATTGACTTAGGATGTTTTAGCACTATATGTTAGGTGACATGTTTCAATTACTTCCATTTGTAGTATGCTGACTTATGGGACTTTAACAGCAATCGATGTAAACATGTAAAAACTGTGGGTTTTTATGGTGTACCCAATTTGACGTAAGAATTACTTAGAGTGTATTAGCTATAACCGATTCAATTAGAATTTTGCTTAGTATCGATATTTAATTCTCATATACAGTGCGTAAATTAAGTATGGAAACGGTTGTATTATTTGAATACGGCCATAGATAGAACTCTGAAATTTGGTATAGAAGTAAAACATACGGTTTTCTACTAATATTCGTGGTTCCAATATTTTTAGCGATCGTTGCGACTGCACCACGGCCAACTTGATTATTTTTTTAAATTGAAATGGGGGTCAAAAGTACCATCATTAGAAAGCTGTTTTTGTGTAAAATCCAACGATGTAGCACTTGATATGGAAGTTTTGAAAAATAACTTCACTATACCAAATTAAACTCTGAGAATATTACTTTCAATGGCTTGCTAGATATGCTAAACAGTTCTGAACAGAACTTAAACATTCTTATACAATGGTAAAATGGATATTCTTCATAAATGTACTGTTTAAAGTTGAAAAACAAAACAAAGCATTCACCGCCAACTAAATATTTAGCATATCTAGCAAGCTGTTGAAAGTAATATTCTCAAGGTTTAATTTAGTATAGTGAAGTTATTCTTCAAAACTTCCATATTAAGTGCTACATCGTTGGATTCTACACAAAAACAGCTCTCTAATGATGGTACTTTCGACCCCCATTTCAATTTAAAAAAATAATCAAGTTGGCCGTGGTGCAGTCGTCTCGATCGATAAAAAAATTGGAACCACAAATATTAGTAGAAAACCGTATGTTTTACTTCTATACCAAATTTCAGAGTTCTATTTATGGCCGTATTCAAATAATACCATCGTTTCCATATTTAATTTACGCACTGTATAATACTATAAGTACTCAAAGGTATGTCGATTATTTCTGTGATAGTAAGTATTACAAAGGTCTACTGCGCTTGGGTACATATAGGAGAGTTGCCGAGCAACGAGTGCTATTGCAGACGCAATGGACAGGAGTGATACCCCCCCAAAAATAGTCTACCTAACTTTGACTACAAATAGTATTTGTGTGAACACCTTCAATAAATATTTTAATCCAAATTTTTTTTTAATCAAAATTTGACGTTTTCATTGGTCCACTTTTGACAGATGACAGGTGAACTGAAAAATTGCTAAGTGCTGCAGCAGCACTTGTACATGAAAAAACTACACATTATTATCAATTAGGTGGTCACAATAGTAACAAGAGATCAATAAAAAACCAATTAGGGCAGGTTGTGATATGTGTTATACGTTTGGCAGTACTGAAGTGTATTGTCAGTCTATGTCAAATTCGAGATTTGCAGGTTAGGTTTTGTTTGTTGTTTGACACAGACTAACGTAAAACTTAACCTGCAAATCTCGAATTTGACATAGACTGACAATACACTTCAGTACTGCCAAACGTATAACACATACCACAACCTACCCTAATTGTTTTTTTTATTGATCTCTTGTTATATGTTTGTGTGTAACTAGTAAGAAAACTGAAGGAAAGTTTGTTTGGCTATTTCCCATGCTACTGCAGAAAGTGATTCCATTTTCTGCTTCTATTTAACTGTCATAGTAACGACTCATTCTTTTATACTAAATCATATAATCTGTATACCTACGAATATTTTACTGCTGTCAAATAATCTCCCACATTAAATGTCTAAATACAAAATTATTTCAAACATTCTATTTTTGTAAAAAGATCCCAGGCAGAACAAAACAATTTTAAAACGTTTTTTTATGCTACTCAGTTGACACAAAAAGACGTTTTCTCGAAACGCATTAGAAGTGTTTATAAATCATTAAATACGGAATACTTTTTCGAGAATTAATTTTATTTAGTACCTGGAAATATTGTTTGCCAGTCGATTTTAAACATTTATAAAACGTATCGCAGTAAACGAATGCTCAAAACGCCAATAAATGTATGAAATGTTAACTACGATGTTATTTACGCATGCGTGTTAATATCTTTTCTTGTTGCACGTTTTCCCACAACACACAAAGCGAAGGCACAGTCCAGTGAATAGGGGGGGGGGGGGGTTACCTTACAAAAGGTCCGATAGTTCTAAATTTTTGATATGTTGTCTAGGATGGTTAGTATGTATGTATGTATTATCTGTAACCTCATTTACCTTGCGGTGTCGAGGCTGGTGCTTTTATGCTGGCATCTGGCGGTACAATGATCAACTTGCCCCGGATTCGGGATACAGAGTTGGATCGCACCTTTGGTGCTTGCGCAGCAACCATTGTGTGAGGTGTGTGTCTTGCTGATGTGTTGACCTTGTTACTCTATCTCTTAGGTCTGTGGTTCTGAGTAGAGCACAGTTAATTTGGTGCCCAACTGTGAATGGTCTCACTGAGCCCGATTCTAATCGCCAAGGATACGGAAAAATTCCGACCCCAGCGGGATTCGAACCGAGGACTTGCTTACTGCAAGCCTGGCGCTAACCCATCTGCGCCACGCAGCAGGATGGTTAGTAAGTGTTTAAAATGCAAAATGCACAATTCCCCCTCCTCCGCGCCCGCCGCCGTCTTGAAAAACCCGAAAAAATCGGCACTTTCTTCAGATTTTCGCTTATATCTTCTTTTTGGTGCATTTTAGCTACAAAAGAGTTCTACCCCATGTTGTAGAAAATACAAATTCCTACAATTTAGGTTTTAAATTTTGTTTCTAAGGCTGATAGTTACGGAGATATGCACTTTTACAAAAAAATTAAAAAATCGCACTTTGCAGAAATTTCTCAAACTTCCAACTTTAGGACGCTGTAATTTAGTTATGGCCTATTCTGGGGAGACAAGTATCCAAATAAAATTTGTAGGGAATTTAATTACCTACAAACGCGATCCAACTCTGTATCCCGAATCCGGGGCAAGTTGATCATTGTACCGCCAGATGCCACCGCATAAAACACCAGCCTCAACACCGCAAGGTAAATGAGGTTACAGATAATAATACAATACAAAACGCATGTATATATTTTTTAAATTAACCTAATGGAGTAGGAGGTAGAAAAAATCAAAACAAAGGAATATTGCTTTTTTTGATATTGTGACCCACGCTGTATCTACAAAAATTCACTAACAATACTTTCCAGTTTTGGCTTGAATTTGGAGTGTATACCAACCCTACTTGAGTTTTTTACACGTTACAGCGCAATGCTCATAAGACAGGTACTATTTCACTTGAATACCTACTGGTGAGAGGGGATGTTCAATTTCAAATAACCCACCAACACAGCAGATACATTTTTTAACGATGCATTTATTTAAACAAAATAAGAACAAAAGGCAGTAATAATCATACAAAAATCGGTAGTAATTAAACTAAAAACTGAAAAGAAAACAAATTTACATGCGCTTCGCTCGTTTCGTAGAGGGTGAGTTAATGAAGTCGGGGTCTTCATTTTCGTCAAAGAGCGAAGTTACTAGATCGGCGTCATCTTCGTCGATCCTGTTACTAAATTATAGGCCAGCACAGAATTTGCAGGTTTGGGGAAGCAGCGTCTCTACTCATCCTGATGGGATCCAGTCCTCGAGCTCTTCTACACCAGCCCCACTCGATCGGGTTTTTGACAATCCCCATCCACACTTGCAGGAGCAAGCTACAGCCTTTAGAGTTGTACTTATAGGAGGAGGCGAAGTAGATTGCGTCTAGCTGTTTCCCTCTCGCTGGTTTTTTGAGGTAGACATTGTTGACCGCATGTGTTGTGCCAGTCAGCAAGACGAGTAGGTAAATGTCTTCCCCGACAATGACGACGGCGTCGTGAGTGAGGGAGAGGCATTTAGCTGTGGCAACTATCAACCTGTCAGCATCTTCGAAAGCTTGGTCTGTGGCGATGTTTGACGCTTGCATTTCAGTGGAGAACAGCTTCACGAATCGGTCCTTGTTCCCCTCATTGGCCAGGAACTTATCCTGAGGTGTGGTGTTGACAATTGTTTTGTCAAACACCACGTCTGATTGTAACGTTTCGCCCAGCGGGAACGCGTTTTTCTAAATTAAAATTAATTCGCGCGTTCTCCCCTAGCGATTTTTACGTTTCTGATCAAAGTTTGAATCTTAGAAATACGTCATCAAAGAGGCGCAGGTCCCCGTTTGCGCCGTGCTCCCACTCAGAATGTCCGAAGTGGTTGCTAGATGCACGCCGCACAAAGAGGGGACATAAAAGCTGCTTCTCGACCGATTCACGAGGCATTCCTTTCGCATTCATTTCCAAGATTCATTCCAGTATCCACCCAGTCCCAGATCATTCCCAATCCTGTCCGTCCCGTCCGATTTTAAAGAGAATTCTTCCCTCACACTTTGAAATCCTGCATCCTGAGTTTTCCTGTAGCTAAGTCGAACCGTAGACTCCAAACTAGGAGGCCGTATTTCTAGCTAAAGCCCGAACGATTCCTAGTCCTGAAAAACCAGTTCCTGGACTCGACGATCTCTATTGAGAACCGCTTCACTGGTTTGCCCGGTCAATAATATAACCTGAATTCAGCCTAAATTTTTAGCCCAAGCTCCGTCAACAAATAGTTGTAACAATTTCCTGGAAGACGTGTTGGAGGCGACGACTTGTTCACAAGGCCGTTTCACATGTCTCTCTCGTAATAATTACGCCAGCCAAATAGCGTAACTATATCCGACCTGGTAGTATCAGATTACATATTAATGTAGCCCGGCACGTCGCCAATTTCAGAAGCCGTTTAAATTCGCTTTTAATATTTGTTGACTACAAAGATTTACTCACCGTTCAACCAAGTTCCTACAGCATCTCCGAAGGGCAAGCACCCTGGCGACGTTTTCCAAACGTCCGCTGTCGACTCGAAACTAAGCCCTAAGTGGAATCCACCGTCGACTTCTCATTCTATAACACCCCGCACGAACACAACACCAACTGCACCGGGGAAATCTTCCGCACGACCTGGTGTTGTCAGTAATTAATCCTGACATAGCCCAATTAACCTATATTTGCAGTTACACGTGCCTTTGACATTGGGACCGAGATTCAAGCTTAAAAGTTGGCACCGCCGGGATCAATTTCGACGGCCCGATTTCCTGACCAGTGGCGTCCCGTCTATTTTCAAAGGCTTGAACTGTAGGGCCACCAACGCAAGGATGTATGACGGGTTGCAGTGACGCTAGTTGTTCGCAACAAGACGTCTTGTATAACTACCCGTTTTATTGTAAAATGCATTTTACTATATTTGTAAATACATTACAATATAATTAAACTGTCTAAAATTATCCTGGTGTTTGTTTGCTGGTCTCATAGTGTATATCTGTCTGAACCAAATTAACTTCGACTGAGAGAGCTACCCGATGGTGATTAATTAATTCAACGCCCTTATTAGCAGAAGGGCGGAGTGTTACCTGATGATGAGTTTTCCTTGTACCTTCTTGCTCGTTCAGTAGTCTTGGTTTCTTGCTGAGAAGGATCGGTAGTGTGGCCATCAAAAATCACCATCACATCGGTGCCATAGTGACGCTGAACGTACTTGATGTAATCCTGGAAAATCCCTCCAAAGGTCGAGCTTCTGTTCCATATAACCTTGAGGAGAAGGTACCCACCATCAATAAAGACCATGGAACGTTGAGGGAGTTAGAAGTCTTGTGGAAGTGGTGAGAAAGCTGCGTATAATGATGATTTTGTCCCTTTACGCATACCGTCCTCATTAAACAAAGACATGGGGAATGGTGCTAGTTCGTACGACAGGTAGTCCTGCAGATATCCTTCCGATTGTTTCGCTATACACATTCGGTGGAACAGAGTGAGTTGGTCAACAGATAGCTTCCTGTCTTCCACCTTCATTGAGTGTTATCCCTTATAAGCACAAAAAAGGGGGAGTGGTAGAATAATACTTACGTTAATTGCTCAACGAATCGAAGCAGCATTCAAAGCACAAAATTGCCTCACTCAGCCAATGCCTAGGCGAGTCACTACCAATCGCTAATTAGGGGTCGCCGATCAGCTGCAGCCGAAGACGGCCGTGGGTTCATTAGATGGGGAAATGGCGCCACCAATTTAGATAACAAAAAATTGAGCCTTAACCCCCGATTCAGCGATTGCTAGATTACGCCCCAGCTAAATTGGAACACTGAGAAATTAATAAAACGGCGCAAAACTGAAGTCAAACAATCAGGTGTAATCAAATGACAAATTCGTTTTATTCACTCGTAAAGCCGGGCACACACACAAAATACATATAAGTAAAAGTTTAGGGCCGATGTATATGCATATAAATGCCCCAAGGATCCTTGTTTACAGAATGGGGTGGCCAATTAAAAACACCAAATCATAAAAATAATGGAAATTCCTGCAGGCTCCCGGAGAGTGACGTTAATATAAAATTGTAAATTACAAGCGGGCAACCGCCTCAGGAATTTCTATAACTTGGTACAAGTAACAATTAAATAGCACAATCCGTAGCTAAAGTGGAACTACGGCGAGGGGAAGCCTCTTACTTTACAAATTAAAATTCGCAATCAAAGTGATGCGTCCAGACCATGATCTCAATATCTCGCGCTAGTATATCGCGCTAATCTCAATTTAGAAGCAAAATACTTTTGGGTAGTCCTTCGTCGATTGAGCCGTACACACGCGTACAGCCAGGCTCGATTGCCGGCCAACAGAAGCACAAATTAATAGAGCAGTAAGGTTACCTTAGGCTGATTCGAAGCTGTCTTAGCGCGAAGAGCATCGCAAGAATGGGCTTCTGTAGACTTGATGACCGAACCAGGAAGGACGGTAGCTCGTCAAGTAAGCGAGCCGAGATACGCTATCGCAGATCGCAACGGGCCGCAAGTCGGGGTTTCCGAAGTTTTATTGGAGACCCATCACGTGGTGATCGAAATGTATTTGGGGTCCAGTACGTGATATTCGAAACGTAGTTGGAGCCCAGCACGTGGTGGAGACTACATTCTTGAAATAAACGTTAGCGGGCAATCGAAAAGGGACTGAAAACGGTCCTACTTACACTAAATTCCCCAAATGTTTCGCTCGGAAAGTTTTGACGTCAAAAAGTCTGCACCTGGCAGTATCTCCAGATTCACATACGGAGGAATGTCGAGACTCGTACAAATCCCCTAACTAAAGCGTGAGAAGTGCCTAGACAACAATAAGCACCTTCTCCAAAATTGCGACCTCGAACAGCGCCAAAAACTTCCACGACCTTATTCGATCGAATGCCGGAACAAGATGCCAAATTTTCGCGTCGCGAACGTTCAACAATGTGCAACGGCGGCGTATCAAAAATGCGCAATATCCGGACGCAATTCGAAAAATATCGAACATACAGTAAAGCGAAAAATTGATGGTAACAAAATATCGGGAATACAGTAAAGCGAAAATTGACGGTAACAAACCCCCCTCTTACCCGGAGGAAGAAAATTTCAAAGAAATTTTCTTATACGCTAAACCCAAGGCCCAAAATCAAGTCAAAGTCGGACAGCCCAAGAAATGAGGTAAAACAACCTTGAAGAGGTTGGTACGCAAAAGAAAAAGAACAAAGTCCAGCAGAACACCTCCCCTACAAAACGAACACAGACATTCCCGCTCGAAAGCCCAAAAGAACCGAAACAAAAAAAAACCAACAGACCATAATGTTGTGGTCGGGACCGCAAACACTGCCGGGAAACAGCGGGACCCCAAGGTGGCCAACCGACGTCCGGAAACCAACCTCACATAGAGTGCGAACTAAACCACCCAAACCAGAGACAACGAAGGTTAGTCTTCAAACACCAAACACACCCAAACGTAAAATCAAAACAAGAGGTGAAAAGGACAGAGGCTTAACAAAAGAGTCGGGTTCCACAAATCCAGCCAAAGCCGATGCCCTAAAAGAGGGCGTCAGAAACCGTTCCCAATCATCAAGTATATGCCCAAAAGCAAGGAGCGAAAAGAAAACCGAAAAGAAGTGAAAAAGAAGAACAAAGTCCAACACAACACACCTCAAGAAAACAGACACAAACATTCCCGCACTAAAGCTCAAGAGAGCCAAAAAAAAAAAGACCAAGAGACCATGATGTTGTAGTCGAGGCCACAAACACTGCCGGGAAACAGCGGGACCCCAAGGTGGCCGACCGACGTCCCCACCAACCTCCCACGAACGCGAACTAAACGGTCTGGCCACAGATACCCGGACCATGATAGAGTTTTAGGTCCTTGGCGTGCCAAGACCCCGAAAAGACAGTCCCATCGGGATCCTTCAGCTGATAGACCCACCGAGAGTTTCTTGTGAATGACAAATGGGCCAACGAACTTAAGGGCGAGCTTGGCTGTGAAGTCTCTAGCAGCATTGGACAAAACGTGGTTCTTTCGGAGGACGGATTCCCCCACCTCAAATTCATCAGGGCGATGACGTAGGTCGTAACGAGGCTTCGACGCTTGGTAAGCCTTCGTTAAACGCTTCTGAACGTCAAGGTAAACCTGCTTAAGGGCTTTAGATCGCGGTTCTACATCATCACGGTCAAACATGAGTTCAGGGTTATCTGGTTCTTTGGCGGGTAGGAGGTCATTAAAGTTAATTTCTCTACCAAAGTTTACGAAGAACGGGGTCATACCAGTCACTTCATGCTTATATGTTCTGATCGCACACGCCACCGATGGTAACAACACATCCCAATTACGCTGATTCTCCTTCACATACGCGGACAACATTGTCTTCAACACGCGGTTAACCGTCTCAGTGGGATTGGCTTGGGGATGATAGTAAGCGGTGAAAGATATCCGACATCCATAGCGCTTAGCCATGTTCTGGAAGTCCCTACTACGGAATTGGACTCCGTTATCACAAATGATCCTACGAGGAGCACCAAACAGAAGTATGACGTTCTCCTCAATATTCCTAACCACAGCGGAAGCGATAGCGGCCCGAAGGGGGAAGAACAAGGAAAACTTGCTAAACAGGTCCGCAACAACTAAGATGTGGGTGTAACCACGGGAAGAGCGGGGCAATGGACCAACAATGTCCGTGGAGATAACCTCCCAAGGGCGAGATATCTGGGAGTGTCCTCCCATGAGACCTCTAGGAGCTCTCTGCTCGGGTTTAATGCGGGAGCAAACCCCACAATGGCGAACATACTCGACCACCTCCTGTCGCATCTTAGGCCAGTAGAAATACTGAGCGATCCGACTCAACGTCTTATTGACACCACAATGTCCACTCGTACGGGAGTCATGAAAACGGGACATAATATCTCTGCGTTGTTCCCTAGGAGCAACAGACTTCCATGCATCACGATCATTCGCAAGGTCAGGGTACGGAACAGACACATACAACAACCGATCCTTGTCAACACGCCACAACGGAAAACGTCTAGGTCTCTGACACTTCGCGAATCAGCTTCAGATACCACGGATCACGAGGTTCGTCAAGCATACCAGCGAGCGGTACGTCCACGACATTCACGACGCCATCCACACCATTCATGTCACTTATTGCATTCACCACAGGTACAGCGCGAGACAAAGTGTCGGGCACTACGTGATCCTTCCCTTTTCGATGCTGAATCTTGAAATCGTACTGCTGCAACCGGACAGCCCATCGCGCAATACGACCATCGGGGTCCTTAATATTATTTAGCCACTTCAGACTATAGTGATCCGTCACAACAGTGAATTTCGAACTCTCGATGTAGGGGCGCAGCCTCTCGATCGCAAACAGCACCGCCTAACACTCTCTCTCAGTCGTACTATAATTCCTTTCGTTTCTTGTTAAGGAACGGCTAATATACGCGATTACGGTTTCGCCATTAGGGGTAGTCTGGGTTAAGACGGCACCAAGGCCATACGCAGAAGCATGCGTTTGAATAGCGAACGGTAAAGAGAAGTCGGAACACGATAAAATCGGAGCCGAAACCAAACAATCCTTAAGAGTGCGTAAAGCCTGATCGCAGTCATCGTTCCAAATGAACCTTTTGTTCTTCTTCAACATAGAAGTCAAGGGAGCTACAACCGTCGAGAAATCTGGCACGAACCTCCTGTACCAGGAAGACATACCTAGAATGCGTCGTATCTCAGACACACAGGTGGGAGTGGGAATCTTCAAAATGGCCTCGACCTTACTGGGGTCCACTAATAAACCTTGAGCGTTCACAACATAGCCCAAGTAACACAACTCTGATTTACAAAAACAACATTTATCTTTATTCAAGGTCAGACCCGCCTTGATAAGACGAGATAGTACCTCTTGCAAGACCGTAAGGTGTCGGTCAAATGAGTTTGTGCAGATAATTACATCGTCTAAGTAAGCGAAGACGTAGGGTTGAAGGTCAACACCTAGCACATTATCTAACAGTCGCTTCCAAGTCGCAGCCGCCGTATGAAGGCCAAACGGCATACGTTTGAATTGAAAGAGCCCACGGTTCGGCACAGTAAAAGCGGTAAGTGGGCGAGAAGACTCGGCTACTGGAATCTGCCAGTATGCGGATTTAATGTCGACGGTGGTTAGGTAGCGAGCATCCCGAAGTTTGTCAAGAGTCGCATTCACAAACGGTAACGGGTAGGCATCTGGTTGACTGACCTGATTGAGACGTCGATAGTCGACACAAAATCGATAGATGGAGTATTTTTTTTAATCATGACGATAGGTGAAGTCCAAGCTGAACAAGAGGGCTCCACAATGTCGTCCGCTAACATTTTATCCAACTCCGCATCGACGTATTTCTGCAAGGCAGGGGAGATAAGGTAGTAGCGTTGCTTAATTTGGGGTGAAGTCGTTTTAATTTCATGGGCTACAGTAGGGTGTTTTGGAGTGTTCTGAGACAAGGTCAGGTCAAGGTTGCCACCCCCCACCACCAAAAATATTAAGTTCAAAGCTAAGTGGTGGTGGGGGGGTGGCAACCTTGACCTGACCTTGTCTCAGAACACTCCAAAAGAAAAAATGTTTAAAGTGAATGACCTCAACCATTTTTTCAAGGTACACACTCCTTCAATGAGTTCTACCCCTAATTTCAAGAGCTTTTGCACACTTACCTTGACCTACCCTTGTCTCAAAAAAAATCTTCAAAGAATTTTTTTAGTGTCGGTATGGACCTCCACCACTGCTATTCACAGGTGTCGTTTCGAGAACGTGTACACTAGCACTGTTTCAAGATCACTAACACTTACCTTGACTTACCCTTGTCTCAAAAAAAAAACCTCTAAAAATTGTTTAGAGTCGGCATGGACCTCCACTACTACTATCTACAGGTGACGTTTCGAGAACGTGTACACAAACACTTTAGGAAAAAAAAATATATGGAGGAAACTAATATTTATTTTTCTATGTACAAAAGTAACTAAGTTCTATTTACAAGATTAACTAAAGTACACTAATATATAACTTACGCTATTCTTCACTAATTAAGGTGTGTATTTGTCCACTGTCACTAAAACTACCACCGTCAACATTGTAGGCTTCGGTGGACACGTCCGAAAAGACTGAGGGTGCAGGTGAGCTGGCGTCGAAGTCTGAGGGATCCCAACTCAATGATACTTCAGCATCGTCGAGCTCAGCTAAAGCTGCAGCCTCTCCAGCCAACACCCTGTTCACGATGTCCTCCAATTGGGGGACGACGACGAAAGCCTCCCAGTTCTGCGCTGACAGATGTCCAGCGGTGTAGTTGAAGAACAACGTAGAGGACGAGGGGGTCAAAGATCGCAGAAGCAATACTAGTTGTTCTTCTGGAGCCGGTGTCCAAGCGAACCGGCTCAACCAGTACCGCATCCAACCGACAGATAATTCTGCACGTGCCTCTTCGGGAGCGTACACAATTGTCAATGATATAAAATTTATAAAGATCAGCATCTTAACTACTCGATGTTTGTGAGACAAGTGTTGCACAGCGTTGAAAAACAGAGTTACCGGAAACACATAACGTTACGGTGAAGGTCGTCCAGTTCTATGTATACTCGAGTTCAAATGCGGTTATTCAAAGTTCATTTATATGCACCATGAATGCAGGGTTCGAGTAACATATCCTGAGCACGTCAGAAAACCACACTGACCACTAACGCATTCCACAGACTCGAGTTCAAGCGCGTTCATTCGAGTTCATATGCACCACGAATGCAGGGTTCCAATTAGGATGAATGCCGGCTACTAATTGCCTTAGAGTGAAGGTCTTCTAGTTCAGGAAAATACAACCACGATAGTATTTCTGCAGGAGCGCTGGTATAAAGCATTGAACTATTGTAAAAAAAATATCCGAGCTTGTCGTCAAAAAAATGAGCCAGTAATTGATTTAAAAAGTGAGAAGGGGAAGGGAACAAAAATGTTAAGTCGGTAGTCCTGTCGTCACCAGCACAGTAAATTCCATTATCAGGAACATAATGAAACAACACTTCCGATTGTTCGACTAACATTATTGCTTGAGGACGGCTAAAACCACACTGACCACAACCGCATTCCACATTTTACAGCTTTGAGTTCGCTGCAGTTCATTGCTATATAGGTCGGCACCCGCATCAACATTCTAGGTCATTAAAGTTAATTCCTCTATGAGTAGATCCGCGATTGCCCGAGCAAGGCTAAAACCACACTGACCACAACCGCATTCCACAGTTTAATGCTTCGAGTTCATTCCTATATAGGTCGGAACCCGCATCCAACATTCTAGTTTATTAAAGTTTATTCCTCTATGAGTAGATCCGCATTCCAGGATTTCCCGAGAACACCGACCACAACCGCATTCCACAGTTTAAAGCTTTCAGTTCGCTACAGGTTATTCCTATATATAGGTGGAAATGCACATTCAATAATTAAACATTAGCAATGAGTGCCTCTTACAGTCGGTGTGTTAGATGCGGTGGTCTATTGTTTGTGCTGAGTGATGATCTTAGTGCTCCTTTGTATCCCATGATAGCAAAGGAGGATGCTAAGAACATGCGATTGTGTACTTGCGCCTTCACGGTGAGTAGTTCAAAAACTCCAATTCAAGTAGTGCACGATATTGTAATTGCCCGCCCTGACGCTAAACGTAAGAGTAGCATGGCTGCTAACAATGCAAGCGCATCTGCACACTGCAAAAATGATTGCATTAGTGGCACCCCTGCTAAGCTTCCTAAGCGTCAGGACCATCCATTGTTGAGGGCGCTGCTTACTTCTAGCAATGTGCAACCGTCTAACAGGAACACTCACAACTTGCGCGATATGTTTTTAAAAAAACATTACCACGACGATGCTGTCGAGGCATGTGGGGCACACAGCTCTTGTGCAAGCAACGAGTCGCCTGCCTTTCAAGCGCCGGTGGCTGCTACCGGAAATGGCCCATCGGCGTCCTCTTCCAAATAGGTGGAGTATGTGTTTCCATTGCCGAATGGAGATTCTACTGCGCCATCGCAAATTTCGTTCGAAGTGAGCGAACTAATTGAAAATGGTCCTGCTAATGTAGATTGCATGTTGGCAGAATTTGAATTGGAAGCTCCCGTGGGGGACGGTACGCTACCAGACCTCGCCGACATCACGAGACACTTATGGGGTGTAGATGGTTTAGATGTAGTTGTTGGAGAACCAACAACTACATCTACACCATTTACACCTAACGATGTACCCATTGCTGTAGATGTTGTGATGTCTGCTCATACTGACTCCGCACCCATCAATGCTGAGCCAGAGTGGGTAGACTTCACGGATGAGAATTTGCGTGAGATAGATGAGGCAATAGCAAGATGCAATCAACCTATACCTGTGGAGGCTCCTCCGCAAGCTGTAGATACCCCCGCGGTAGCTGCAGAATGTGTTGTGGAGACTCGTGCCGAAAGGCATAACAGGTTGTTGCGTGCCGCTGTGGACATCCGCCTCCAGGAATTAGAACAGCACGAGGCGGCTCTGTCAAGGCTAGATACGCTGGCGCGATATCAGATAGAGCAGTTGCGGGTGAGGAGCCGCCAAGTCGGCAATCACTGCCTAATCAGCACCGTGACTGCTCGAAAGTTGAAAATAAGTCAAATTGAAACACTTGTTCGCATTATTTCCAACATATTAAGGATGTTAGATGACTAGGTCAGGCTATTGTTATTGTTTCTTGCCTCTTCTATCCACACCCCCTCCCTCACTTATAACCTGTCTACTTCCCCTCCTGGCCGACGTAATCCAAACGCCCCCATCGTGTCGGCTGGCGCGTATATACCGAGAAGCATTGCCCGCGTGCTAATAGCATTATCGGTACATATTACCAATTTGGATTGCCCTACTGCTACAGTAATAATGCACGTTTGCGAGCAATGTTCTAGCAAATTTACGCGTCGGGATGCCTTGTTGCGGCATCGGCGCCAGAGTTGTCCAAGCAACGTTCCCTATTCGCCTAGTGGTGAGTTTGTTGTTCTCCGTCTCTGATATATATATATATATATATATAAATATATAGTCAACCATGTCGGTCAGTTGCAGATACTCCTATGGATGCTCCTGCGAGGAGGGTATCCAATCTTCGCGCTCCAGAGGTGAGAGAGAGTGCTACGAAGAAAGCTCGACTTAATCCCCCCTCAGGTATATATCAATTAGTAATTGTAGTTTTTGTTTACGACTGGAATAATGATTTAAAAACTTTGTAGGTAATTTCTGCAGTCAATAAAGTTTCTGTAGAAATGAAAATTTATAATTTTCTAAACAATATATATTCAGCTTTATTTAAGCCTTCTTCAGTGTTACATTTAGAGTTTATATTTTGAATGTAATAGTTTAAATCTGAAAATAAACATTTTGGTTAGGTTAATACGTTAAAACTTAAAGTGAAGGTTAATTTTTCTTACCAGTTAAGAGACATTTATATTCATTATTTGCTAATATTTTGTTATTTGAGATTTAATTCTACATCTTATATTTACATTTATACATCTGAAATTAAAGTTTTTACAATTAGAATTGTGAGCGTATTTACTTTATAGGTTAACTTACTGTTCAGAATTTTTTTTTAATAATATCATTTAGTAAAAAGTGTTGGTGGTGGAATTAAGCACACCACATTATTATTGTCACAAATTCATACTTTATAACAGTTTATTATGATTGTTTAAACAATTTCAAAACTTTTATGCACGTGTAAGCAAAACGGAAATGAATTGACAGATTGAAACACCGTGGCAAAACAAGAAAGCTTAGTGGATTCTTATAATTTCTAATTTCTTTTCATTCTAAGAGTAGTGCGTCTCAGATCCAAGATAATTGCTCAAATTATATTTAAGAAAATTGATGAAAATATAAAGTTTGTTTGAAAATATTTATTGGTAATTATAAAACCGGAGTGATTGACATGTTCGTAGCGAATGCTGCAGGACCATGTACGTCAACTGGACCGTCTACGTCAAGGAACGTGTCTGTGAGCTCTCGCCCTGGTAAAGATCTAAGTACGTATGAGTGTGTGTGAGTGGGCGGTGTAGTTACGATTGTTGTTACAGACTCCCGCTATTGCTCCGTATGCGACGAGAATGTTCCCGTGCGTGGCTTCGTTGGGCACATGCGAAGTAATCGTCATGCGTTGCGAACCGGGAGGCCAGGCCTGGATGATGGAGTGGCACCCCTGCAGTCAGCCTTTAGGTCCCGGATTGCCACGTATAGAGTTACAACCATAAATTATCATATAATGGTCGAGGAGTTTCTGTTAGAAATTAAAGAAAAAGTGTTGACGTTATTGCGAAGGCAGCTTAAAAATTTAAAGAGCTTAAAGGTGAATTTGGAATTATTTGGATACTTCGTTTTAGAAAGTAAAGGATTGGAAGAAATCAAGTCATTTAACACGCGCAATGAAATTGTAACTTTGGGTACCGACCTCGATGTATTGTATGATAATTTTTGCGGCATCTTGGATGAGAAGGTGTCTGAATTTCAGGAACCGGAATCTGGTAAGCTGATGTGACCTCGACGATCGCTGTATATTAAGAACACTTGAATTGTTTCAGGCTGGGCTCTTAAGCAGTTGCTGTCGTTGGTCGTCGCCGTCAACAAATACAACCCCCTCAGAGCTTCCTCGTACCTACCACTGCCATCATTTATTGAGCGAAAGAAAGCTATTGTCAACGTTCAAAACAAGGATGAGTACTGTTTCGGGTGGGCGATTTTAGCTGGTATTGTTGAACCTAGCGGACCTCCCCATCGTACGAGTTCTTATCTCGATTGTAGAACTGTTTTGGCGTTAGATGGGTTGGAATTTCCATTGAAATTGCGCGATATTCCGAAATTCGAACAACTTAATCCTCAACTTTCGGTTAACGTGTATGGGTTAGAGTCGCGTTTTGAAAATCGAAAAATGATTTGGGAAGTTGTGGGACCTTTGCATTACTCTGTCAAGAAGCGGTTGAGACACGTTAACTTGCTTCTGTTAACTAATGACGAGGGTGACAGTCATTACTGTTGCATTAAAAAATTTTCTCGCCTCGTTTCACAGCAAATAACTGCTAAAAAGGGGGCAAAACATTTTTGTGACGGATGCTTGCATTACTTCCGTACTGAACAGCACTTGCGACAACATATGAAGTTCGATTGTAATCAGGTGTATACCAAAATTCCAACCGATGAGTTGATCGTGGACAAACTTGGTGAAACAATCCCACAAAATATTTTGAAATTTGAAAATTACCATAAACCTTATTTGTATGACAATTTTTTAAAAAACGTGGTTCCTTTGGCGACGATGACTACTGCGGAACTTCAAAATTACGAGGCTGCTACGTCTTGCCATATATGTGATCGACCCTTTGTGACCGATCAGATTAGGGTGCGAGACCATTGTCACCTGACTGGAGCGTATCGGGGTGCTGCACATTCTATCTGTAATCTAAATTTCAAAGTTCCCAATTTTGTGCCTGTCTTTTTCCACAACCTAAATTATGATTCTCATTTGTTCGTCAAACAATTCGCCGTCGATGGCGAACAGATCGATGTGATACCTCAAACGAAAGAAAAATATATATCCAAGCAAGCATCTGTTAGTAGATGAAATCGATTTTGGTTACAAAACGCAGAAAGTTTATTTACAAATTAGATTTCTAGACAGTTACCGTTTTATGAATCGATCTTTGAGTACCTTAGCTGATTATTTGGCTGACGATCAGTTTTATGAAATTAAAAGGTTGTTTGGGGACGATGCAAAATTTCAATTAATGAGACAGAAAGGCGTGTTTCCATATTCCTTTGTGGACTCCTTCGAAAAATTGAACCTTGCGAAGTTGCCTTCGAAGGTTCAGTTTTTCGACTCTCTACATGAAGAACACATCTCTCAAACTGATTACGATCGTGCCGTGTCTGTGTGGAACACCTTCGACTGTCAAACTTTGGGTGACTACTCGGACATTTATTTAAAAGCTGACGTGTTGATTTTGGCTGACGTGTTTGAAAATTTTAGGAAGTTATGTTTGGAAGCATATAAGTTGAGACGCTATGTTACGATCTACGGGTGTAAAATTAGAATTATTAACTGACATGGACATGATACATTTTCTCAAAAAGTCAATTAGGGGTGGTATAAGCACATGTATTGGTAGGAAGGCTATTGCCAACAATTGTTTAGTTCCAAATTATGATTCCTCCGAGCCTACATCATTCATTATGTATTTAGACGCTACAAACCTATACGGTTTTGCGATGCGTCAGTATTTGCCGCACCGAAATTTTGAATGGCTCGCGGCGGAGGAAGTTGAAAATTTTGGTGTGTTTGAAATTGACGATGAAGCGGATACGGGTTTTATTTTGGAGGTTGATCTGCAGTATCCTGAACACTTGCACGACGACCACAATGATCTACCCTTTTGTCCGGAACTTATTATTCCCCCGGGTGGAAAATATAAATGTCCAAAATTGATTCCAAATTTGTACCATAAGACCAAGTATGTGCTTCATTATCGAAATTTAAAACAATGTTTAGATGCTGTTTTAGTTCTTACAAAAATTCACAGAATTCTTAAATTTATTCAATCGCCCTGGTTGCGCTCATATATTGATATGAATACCGCGTTGCGTAACCGAGCACGAAATGAATTTGAGAAAGATTTTTTTAAGGCTAAAAATAATAGCGTTTTCGGAAAGACGATGGAAAATGTCGACAAGCGATCGGACATCAGGTTGGCGAGCACGTGGGACAATGTCGGCAAGAAACTATGTGCTGCAGCTCTAATTGCCAAAGCAAATTTTAAGGATTCGGTAATTTTTTCTGAAAATTTGATTGCTGTGGAACTTAATAAAACAGTTTTGTATAATAAACCGATCTATGCAGGTTTCACTATTCTGGACTTATCTAAAATCGTAATGTATGACTTTTTTTATATTTTTTTGAAACAAAAATATGACATAAAAACTAATTTAGATCTTTTTGACACTTCAAATTATAAAGACGGTCGACACGGTATACCTCAAACCGTATCGGTCGTCGGTAAAATGAAAGACGAGTACGCAGGTGTTCCGGTAGAACAATTTTTTGGAGCCGGTGCTAAGTCCTACTGCGTGTTTGTGGGAGGGAAAGAAGTAAAGAAAGCAAAAAGTGTGCAAAAGGCTGCTGCCAATAAATATCTCACTATGGCAACCTATCGCGACGTTGTTGACAATGTGCGTGGTCAGGTTTTTTGCCAAATGTATGTTTTTCGCTCTCACAAGCACACAGTGTACACTGAACTGAAGAATAAAATTGCGCTATCATATCGGGATGATAAGCGCTATCTTATTCCTCAGTCGAATAACACTCTAGCATGGGGTCATGTAGATATAGGCATGTCAGGTGCTAGACCGTTGGACAGATTACTGGAATTATTGCAAGACGATCAGTAATACTACGCGCGGATCAATAACAGTACATTTTTTTTGTCGTTTACATGGTAATGACAGTTTATTTCTTGCAAAGAGTCTCAATTGGTACGTTTACAGAGGTTTTCTTTTCGTAGATATTTAGACATAATTTGATTTCCTTTGTATGTATAATTAGTTACTATGTAATTGTATCGTAAAATGTTAAGTATACATAATTTCATTTTTGTACAATTTGTTATTATGTAATTGTATTATACTATGTTTGTAAGTAGGTAGTCATCATATAACATTCTCATCTAGTTCCAATTTAAATGAAATGTGTAATGTTGTTTAGAAGTAGTAATGGATATCTACAGAAAAACTCACATTGAGATCTGTAATGTTGTTCAGAATTAGTAATGCATATTGAAGAAAAACTCACATAGTTGTACCAGTCTATTAATAAAAAAAAAGATATTTACTACAAAAAAATGTTTTATTTTTTTGTACGTTTACAGAGGTTTTCTTTTCGTAGATATTTAGACATAATTTGATTTCTTTTGTATGTATAATTAGTTACTATGTAATTGTATCGTAAAATGTTAAGTATACATAATTTCATTTTTGTACAATTTGTTATTTTGTTATTGTATCATACTATGTTTGTAAGTAGTTATCATATAACATTCTCATCTAGTTCCAATTTAAATGAAATGTGTAATGTTGTTTAGAAGTAGTAATGCATATCTACAGAAGAACTCACATTGAAATCTGTAATGTTGTACAGAATTAGTAATGCATATCTGAAGAAAAACTCACATAGTTGTACCAGTCTATTAATTTTAAAAAAAGATATTTACTACAAAAAAAAATGTTTTATTTTTTGAGAGTACTACATCATTTCTTTAAGTTACACGAGATTGGTTTTAGGTATCCAAAAATTGTGTCGCTTGTCGAATCCCAACCACTTTACATACAATAAGTTTCCTTTCTTCTTCAGGACCCTTTCAACTAGATATACGTCTGAATGTTTTGTTTTTTGCAGTTCATGCTCGTAGAATCCTCCTTTAATTTCGTGACCTTCTTGGTCCGTGAGTCGATAGGTTGTAGGGTTTGTAAGTCGAACTGTAGATATTGTAAATATTTTGTTGCTCCAGCTTGGCGTGTACCCCTTGCTAAATGCCGAACGATACTTGCTAATGCGTACCAAGTCCCCTGTACGAAACTTTTGAGGTTTCCGGTCCACGATCTTTGTGTAACTGTACGCCGTGTTTAACAAAAGTTTTGCATTCTTAAAGTTCACTTGGGCAGGTTTCATTCCTATTGTGCGATGCTTGGTTGTGTTATACTTTGCTACGATCTTGGGTAGGATATCCAACTATTTGTAGGACCCTTGCAGGCTGAACTGCTTCCACATCATGTTCTTCAGTGTGCGGTTGCATCTCTCCACTATGCTGCTCTTCATACTAGAATACGTGCTGTAGTGCTTGATATTGTGCTGCCGCATTAATAGTTGAAAAGCGGTGTTGTAAAACTCTTTCCCCAAATCCGTTTGCAAGTTTTGCGGTGACACCTTTACACTCCTCAACACCTTACCCATGGCAGCTGTTACGTCCTTTCCTGTTTTACGTTTTACGGGATAGGCCCACACATACTTTGAGAAAGCATTAATCACTACCAGAATGTAACGAAAGCCCTTATTGACTTTTGCATAAGGAATCATTTCTACCAAATCCGCTTGATATAAATCGTTCAAGCCTTTTAGGATAACGCGCCTTCTCTTGAAATTTTTTCGTGCTGGTTTGTGGAGTTCGCTAACTATGGCTTCTTTAAGGTTCATTGTCAACTGTTGCTTTCTACACTCCTACGGGACATTTAAGCAGCAGTTGCACGTATAACTTATTGTTTATGGATTCGAATTGCAGTTTATCTCCTCGCCGCAATGTCTTACCGACAAGCGTGTCCTGTGGGATGCCGTTGAGGTGTGATACTACCAAAGGTCCGCTGACTTGAACACTTATGATCTCGCCGGTTGTTAACGGAAAAATGTACTCGTTCTGTCCGAAAATTTTGGAATATCCGATTTCATCGTACCCACGCCCCACTAGCAGCAGTGGTACTTCTATATGGAGTTGATTTACATTTTTCACTTTCATAAAGACATGTCTGGGATGCGCTGCGTGGCGCGTGCTATGGTAGTGCCGTCCAAATTTGTCGATGGGCATTACTCTATCGTCGACTGATACTTTCTGACCTTACCGCTATTGGCACTCCACTTTTGTACCCCTTAGTAGATTATTTTCGCGTCTCGCAGGGCTTCGGTGATGCGAACGATCTCATTGGAATGACCCGTGTGTCCAGCTGTCTGAGAAGCTATTAATATACGCAACCGATTCACTAATGAGTTGGGATCCTTCCAAGGAACATATTCCACTTTTTTGTCCGTCACTGTTAGTAATCCCTTGCCACGCCGTGGTACCTTTGTCGCTGGTCTGCCGGGAGCTCTTATGGTTGAGGAGGCAGTTAGAGGTCGTACTATTTTCATGTATTTAGACCCTGCGTTACCACTGACTCTTTGTGTGGGGTCGTAGTTTACACGATTTGCGGCGGAACGATCCACTAAATCTAGATATTGCTCTAAATCTGCGTTTTTGTATATATTTGGTTTCTTTTTAAACATCAATTCGTACAATCCTGGAGTGCCTTTGTAGACTATTCTGTTGCCGTTGTCTGTAATAACGATATTTTTACCCTCGAATTTGATTTCTTTATTTCCTATAGCAAACTTATCTCCCTCTATGTCGAATCGGACTCCGTAGTGCAAATCGTACTTGTCCTCAGTATCTCGTATCATTCCTTCCACGTATGTGCGAGCTAACCCTTGAAATTGTTCTAAATATTGACCAAGAACTTCAGGTGCCAGCATTTGTTGGATGGTTTCTCTGGCCGCTTGTACAGCACCTTCTTCTGCTGCCGCCTCAGCAACCTCCGTTTGCAACTGCTCATCGTATTCCTCTACTGGTTCACTCTCGGATAACACATGCGCCTGCAAAAATCGAGGTGTGGAGGTGCGTGATGGCCCCGGTGTAGAGGTGTATGATGGCCCCGGTATGGAAGTGTGTGACGATCCCGGAAGGTTTGTCGCAGAAACTTGACCTGGAGTGGTTATCGCTCGCGGACGGGGCAAGGTAGAGGGAGTGGATACTCTACGTCTAATTGTAATTGGCAAATAATCCGCTTTTGGTTCGCCCACTGGCACACCTTCTTGCTTTATAGTTGTCAGCAATTCGGTGAGCGGTTTGGAAAGAGGTTTAAATTGCTCAGCTAAAATCGACTGGGATTGGGCGATGTCTGCTTTTAAAGCTGCGTATTTACGTCTAACGGATTGTCGGGTTTTGATAAGTTCCCTGGCTAAACGCTTATCCATGTTGCAACTCCTTCAGTTGTTGGTAAACTACTACCTTCCCTTCTTTGGCTGCTGTCTATATATTAAAGTAATTGTCGAAACCTTTTCTATATCGTCCCGCGTTGGTTTCGCTTTCTTTATCGATCACTAAAAATCCGTGATCCTCATTCCAACAATAAGAGCACAATGCTTTAAATTTGTCGAATGACATGTCCGTGTTGACATGATCGTCGTAAATGTGCTTCAGATTGGTGTTGTCTTGTTGGAATATGATGACGAGATTTGCATTATCTCTTATGAGCTTCTTAGGAATAGATGAATACGTCTGACATAGATAAAAACAATCTATGTTTCGGCGACGTTCGAAACAAAAATAATCTCGAATTATGCTTTCCGTCTCGTAAGCTACGTCGTCAAAAACTATCACGGAATGTTCTTTTGCTTCCTGGGGTTTGATCACCTCACAATCGTTACTATATTCGAAGTATCCAATGTCTCGCAATGGTTGAAAAGCTGCTCTCAGATAATTATATTTGGGTTGATCGAGTGTTTTCGAATATATATAAAGGTTTGCGAATCGCAACCCATTTCGATGCACTAGTAAACTGATTATGAGGTTGGTTTTTCCAGATCCGGATCGACCTATGACCACACATCGTTTACATCCTTTACCCAGTAAAACGCTGTGCTTTCTGTAAGTCTCGGATATGGAATTTATTGTGTGATTTACTACCGGCAAAGAACACCCTTGCTTCACAATTTTGACGTTTTCCATCGTTTTCGCTTGGAAGGAAACTGCGCTCTACCCGCCGTGCGTTCTAGTTATATTTGTTAATTCCGTTTGAAGAACATCAGTCGTGTGTAAGTCTTTAAGATGAAAGCTACTAAGCGCAAACAAACTAGTCATCACCGAACCGCCAAGCGGAAAGGTCGCGGTTTTCTGAATACCCTTATTGACAAATTACCCTTTGAACTACAAATACCAGGGTACAAGTTTTGCGGACCTGGTACCCGACTTAAAAAACGTCTTTCTCGAGGCGATCGAGGAAGGAATCCTCTGGACGAGGCTTGCAAGCAACACGACATCGCATACTCACAATCTAGCGATCTTTCGACACGTCACGCGGCAGATAAAGTTCTAGCAGAGAAAGCTTGGGAACGTGTTAAAGCAAAAGACTCTACTCTTGGGGAAAGAGCTGCAGCCCTTGCTGTTACTGGAATTATGAAAGGAAAGACGAAAGTCGGAATGGGTGTGAAACGGAAGCGTACACGGCGAACGCATTCCAAACGGGTCGGTATCACAGTCCGCTCGCATTCAGGAGGAGCTTTAAAAACAAGGAGGAGGCGGAAGCGGTCAAGAGTACTACCTCTTCCGAAGAGAGGAGGCATATTGCCGCTTGTACCCATACTTGCTGCATTAGGAGCATTGGGATCCCTCGGAGGTGGTGCCGCAGCAGTCGCTAAAGCAGTGGGAGACTCAAAGGCTGCTAAAAAGAATCTCCAGAAAAAGGAGTGACATAACAAAGCTATGGAATCTATTGCTCGCGGAAAAGGGTTATATCTACGACCGTATCAGTCAAAAAACTACCGTTGAAGCTGCCGCGCCGCGCGTTAACCAACATCGATATTACAGACTACGTTAAACGCCTAGAAATTCCACACTTTAGGGGAATATTTATGCGGGATGCCCTGCCTATCAAGATTCGTAAACGAGAATGTGGTGTCACTAACTTGGACGATGATGTAGGACCTGGCACGCATTGGACGGCTTACGTAAAAGTGGATACCTTTGTTCTGTATTTCGATAGCATCGGTCGCTTACAACCTCCAACCGAATTAGTGAAATACTTTCGTAGCGATGGTGGCAATAACACGATCACGTATAATTCTAATAGATATCAACGACTCATGTCATACACATGCGGTCACCTGTGTCTCAAATTTCTATATAACTTTGCGAAACCGCTTTTGTCGACAGTTTAAGTGTTGCGCTCCATCATGTCTAGTATATTCACTCTGACAGGTGATTCATCAATCCTTACTGCGAATTTTGACCCCCCTATTTTCTTAGACGACGGTAGCGAATATGTTTTGGGGTTGTTAAGTTTCGAAACCTACAATACTATTGCTAACATTAGACCTCCCAACAATGAATTTCATCTCGTCGGACTACCTCATATTACTATACCTGAGGGTGCATACGAAATTACGGACATTGCCGACTTTCTGCATAACCAACTTGAGTCTAGCGGAAGTAATGGGCGGGTGCTACTACGCGGAAACAACAGCACCTTAAAAACCGAAATAAAATCGAACGTTCCAATCGACTTTACATGTGACAATACTATCCGAGACATGTTGGGATTTGACAGCAAAATTTATGATGCGAATATGTGGCATGCAGGTGAACATGTTACGAAAATTTTGAACATTAACTCCATCCTTATCCACTGCAATATCTCTGTCGGTTCCTATAAAAATGGTAAGCCTGGCCACATCGTTCATCAATTCTTCCCCATAGTGCCGCCTGGGTACAAAATAGTGGAAACACCTAACCCTGTCATTTATCTACCGATCAGCACGAGACAGATCACTAACCTAACTGTTAAAATACTGGACCAGACTGATACCCCCGTCAGTTTTAGTAAGGAAACCGTTACGGTAACATTGCATTTAAAGAAGTTATAATGGGTTTTCGATTCAACCCTTCACCCTACCATGTCCAACCCAGTTCGTATAAGAGATGTTGTCCACAGCCTTGTAAAATCAGTTCAGCTTCGTCCGCCGAGCAGTTAACAAAGGCAAACAGAGACTTCTTGCGATCGTTGGGTTTTAAAGTGCTGCCATGAGTATTCTAAATATTGGGGAACGTGTCCTCGTCGACAACTCGATCGTTAGCAATCAGTTGCACACCCATCAACCGTAGACAAACCGTTTCGACTATAACGATGAAATTCGAATTCCAATTCCTGAAGATATGTCAACTCTACCAGGTTTGAGCTATCTATACATAGAGGGAAAATTACGGAAAGCAACCGGTGAAGTTACGACGGCTAAATTTCTTAACAATGGGTTGGCTCACTTATTTAGCGAAATCCGATACGAAATCAATGGTGTCGTTGTAGATTCTGTTACCAAACCTGGTATTACATCTACTCTTAAGGGATATGTGTCCTACAGTTCTGATGATGTTAAAAAGCTTCAAAATTCTGGTTGGCTGTACGCCGCCAATACTCACATTACCGATGCACAGGGCAACTTCAGTGCCTGCATACCGTTGAGAATGCTGCTACGCTTTGCCGAAGATTATGGAAAAGTCATACTTAACATCCGACAAGAGCTTGTCCTGATTCGCAGCAATACCGATGCCGACGCCGTATTCAGTGCTACCGTAGGAGAGACTGCTAAAGTTACGATTGACAAGCTGTATTGGAAAGTTCCACATGTCACTCCAGGTCTTGCTCAAGGATTATCTCTAACCAAATACATCGACAAAAATATCAACACACAAGTAGCGTTTCGCAGCTGGCAACTTCATATCATACCAGGCGTTAATGCCGTGACTCAACATTATCATGCCATTGCAACAACCACCAAATTACAAACCCCCAGATATGTCATCGTAGGTTTTCAGACGGAACGTTCGGGGCTCATCTCTAAGGACAATAGTCATTTCGACAAAATTAATCTTACAAATTTTAGAGTTTATCTCAACACCGAACGTTTCCCCTACGATAATTTAAATAACAATTATGGTCTGAATCATTACGCCACATTATACGAAATGTACTCCAAGTTTCAATCGTCCTATTATAACAAGACTGACGAGCCTTGGTTCACGCCCAATGAGTTTGTCGACAAAGCACCCATTGTTGTAATCGACTGCTCCCATCAAAAGGACTACCTCCACGCGAACGCTGTAGTTTTTCGAGTTGAATTTGAAACTTCCGCAAACGTGCTAGCCAACACAACCGCGTATTGTCTCGTTCTTCATGATCGAGTTTTTACGTACAACGCTCTGACAAAAGCAGTAAAACAATTGTAATACTCCGAAGCAGGTCTTTTTTTGCATTGTACTCCTACTGCCGTCTACTTTCTGATTATTGAAAAAAAATTGACTCGACTAGGATTCGAACCCAGATCTCCTGAGGCGCAGTGTCTAGAATTTTCTTTAATGCATATAATGCTCCCCAGGCGTCATACCATTAGACTACCGAGTCCTTAAACTATTTAATGAAAAACGGCGATGACCTTCGGGATAATCGAAAGTATAAAAGGTTGCGCATTATCATGGTCTCGTTAATTGTTTTATAACTTACGTCAAGTTCGCACACTATTCGTTTACGTATAAAATAATGGATCAGACTCCAAGTGACGATTCTTCACATAAAATCACATTAAAGCACGCTGTAAAGTTGTGCTGTGCTTTCTGGTTTGAAGATGCAAAAAACAATTTAGATAAAATAGTGAGAAATTCCTCGGGACTCAGAAATTTAGACTTGGAATTTGACGCGTATGTAGTGAGTGCTATGGTTGGCGATGGCCAAAATTAACAAGAAAACGGAAACGACTGATTGCCAATTTAGAAAAAAACATTTTAAAATATTTTGCTAGAGAAGGAAATACATCGCTGACGCTGGATGTGGACTACCACCCAAAGCATCCCTTTGCTGAAATGCTGGAAGAACGTGTCTTAGTATTCGATCTACCGTGTAAATCTACAACGAAAATTAACTCTACACCAACCGGCATGTTTACACTTCAAGTTAGGAGTGGATATGGCTCGCTCTTCTGGAGATATATTTCAAATATTGATCACCTGTAACATTTAACTAAATATAATTTTTAAATGGTTTATTTTTTTATTTTGATTTGACCTTGAGTTAAAGGCTAAGGTGATTTTCAAGATCACATTATTTTCAAGGACGAACTCTAACCTCCCACCACTCGACCTTGATTTCAAAGTCAAACTCTAGAACCTCCTCCCACCAAAAAAGAAAAAATCTACAAAACGGTGCGGCTGTTGACTAGTATCGGTTTGAACGAACAAATTTGTGAAAAGAAGGAAAATGAAGAAGAGTGTGCAGTTTGACGACTCGAAGAATCAGATGTACAATCTGCATACGTGGGCGTATGCGTATAAAGAAGCTCGGAGAGGAGTCTGGCAACAAGAAGCTATGGATAAGATGAGGTTCAAGCGGAGGATCCTTAATGTGGAAGAGGTATTGAGAAACGTCTTCAGCTCAAAACATAGGGTTAAAGTATACGTAGAACGATATTCAGCCTTTGTAGATCATTAGATTGTACATTGTTAGATTATATATTGTTTGTAAATAAAAAACAGAATAAAATTTAAATGTTGTTTTATTATTCCATTAAGTAATGATTATATATATGGTAAACATTAGACAAAGCACAATAGCAACAAGTTTTAGCATGATACATGCAAAGGGGTTGTGTTGGACTGAGTGGTGGTTGCTCCGCAATTTCAATGATTGGTGTTGCGGTGTAGCGTTTCAGAAACTCAGCCTTTTCTCTCCCTTTGACATATATCAGTTCAGCGTCCCGCAGAAGGCGTCGCAATATGGTGGGGAACAGGTATGCAGGAGTAAATCCATCCTTCCAGGCTATGCAATGATGGTTTTCCCTTAACCAACGGGCTTGCTTTTGCAAATTCTGAGGCAGTGTTTCGAAAGGAAAGGGTTGTTTGAACACGTGGTGAGCAATACTGGTTCCATCGTAAGCAGCAAATTCCTTTGGAGTGAAATTCTTGTCGGTTGTTTTGAATCCTTGAATATCGATAACCAATTTCATGTTGCCTCAGAGAACTAGCTGAACGGCTAAAGGTACTGGCGCACTCACACTTGTCAGGACACAACGAAGTTATGGTCGGATAACCAGCTGGACGGCAAAGTAATACTACCCCCCCCCCCCACTCTCCATGATAAAACTTGCGCAGAAGAGTTACACCTGCTTGACCACTCTGGTCAGAGCATTGTACGTATTATAAGTAGTAGTTTCTTCAGTAAAAAAAAACTTTAACAAATAAACATTACATACTATAATATAATAATAATATAAAAAAAATATATAAATACTAGCTTAACTAGTAACATTTTCTTCTTTAGTTTCTTTCGCTCTAGTTTCTTCTTTAGTTTTTTCTTCATCTTCTTCTTCTTCTATAAATTTGTTTACTTCACTTAGCTTATGATGTAACCCGAGACCTTCCATCAGATTTACAAAGAGCCTTCGATTTATCAGATTATTTAGAAACAATTGACATACTTCTGCTCCATTTTCATATAATCTTTCTCTCGTGTGCAACTCTTCATCGGTATATCCGCTCCGCCCCATACCATACACAACTTCATGTCCTGCGTCGAATGCTAAGTCCTCACACCGACCTTGCAGATTTCCTATGGCGCTGCGCACATCTGTAGCTGGCGCTCGAGCAGCCTCCGAGTAACACATCCACATTACGACGACAGTTGCTGCCCAATTGCTTCTAGTTCAATATCACACCTAACACTGTCGCTAGCAAACATCAGCAGTTCGTACAGACACAGAGCCTTCTCCGACAATTCGTCAAAGTTTTGTAAAGTAACGTGTAGATTTTGAATATAATCCCCAGGTTGAGTTAGCGCTCGCGTTATTGCTGTTGAATAAAATTGAGGAAACTTTAAGTTCTTCAATTGTGCTAGTTTTCGTCCAATTAGAGTGCGAACTCTGTACAGCTCTTCCACAGTTTCTCTCCCCAGGTAAACATCCCATCCGTCCTGACCCTGTATGCGTAACACCTTCACCGCTTGAATCGTTGTGAATGATAGGAGTATGGGTCCCAACTGAAGCGGTGGCCACTGTCCAGCTCCGGAATAAAAATAATTTGTTATAATTCTTTCATTTTCTAACAGGATTCCCCACTCGGGTTCCAGCAGCTGAACCCAATTATTGTGATTTCCACGTATTTGTATTACTGGTACAAATCCACCGCTGGTTTGTAGACCCACACATACAAACTTAGTCTGTGAATTATTTAATCTATATGTACTACTGCCAAAGAGCACTGGACACTGTTGCGGTTTAAACTTCGTGACACCATCGAACACTGCTTGCCCGCTCTTCACTAAGCCAAGAACTTTGGTAATGGTTTCCATTCTTAGTTGCACTGAATAAAACGATGTTCTGCGATTCCTACTCCTGCCTGCTCTTTTTTTATCTACTTTTCGAAGGTAGTGGTAGAAGGGAGTTACAAGGTTGCCCACGGTCACGGTCAAGTAGGAGGAGTACCAAAACTAGTGGTGGGGGGAAAATTGGTCAGTTAGAAATAGCATTTCAACGAAGTAGCAGTTAAGCGAAGCGAGTGTGCGTAGAAGCGTTAGAGTAAACTATAATGCCGCTGGATAAATTTGGAAGGCATCACCTTGGCCATCCCTCAGATCATTCCACTGATCCTCCTCCTCAACTGTTTCTTTTCGAGAACTTGGCGGATTTTTACTATGAAAAGGACATACACTTTACAAGTTTAGGAGTTAACCCTGAAGGCTGGTATATTCTACTATCCGGTAAATTAAACTATACAGTTCAATTCGTTGAGGCTGTTATATTTTCTGTCAATACGAATCCTGCAACTCCTACAATTATTTTGAATGATAGCCATCTTAGCGCTACAGAGTTGACTGGAAAGA
This sequence comes from Agriotes lineatus, assembly GCA_940337035.1. NCBI lineage: Eukaryota > Metazoa > Arthropoda > Insecta > Coleoptera > Elateridae > Agriotes > Agriotes lineatus. The sequence continues at coordinate 49,283 of CALNHX010001920.1, forward strand.
CCCTGAAAAGAGTCAACGACATTCCTGTTATGTATGTGGAATTTCATCTCAAGGCTCCCATTCTAGTGGAGTCGCCCGGTCAGCCTTGAACAGCTATTCCCCCTCTCATTCTGGATTACCAACTATATAAGCGTGTCACAACCTTACAGAGTAACAGTCGCTAGTTTTCATTTAACCATGTGTCTCGAAGTATTTCCGCCATACCTCCGCCGCTACGAGCACCGCATCCAGACCTACAAAAACTGGACTGGTGTCATACCTGCAGCCTCGCTTGCACGGGTTGGATTTTTCTACCTTCAAGACAGCGATGAAGTGCAGTGCTTTTGTTGTGAAATTTGTATCCACAAATGGGTACCGGAAGATGATCCTCTAGAGGAACATTTGCGCTGGTCCGAACATTGCGTCTTTGCGAAGATGTGTAAAAAGTTGCAACAATTACAAAACGAGTTAGAAGAGGTCAAACAATTTTTGGTTGCGGATCAACTTAACATAAGTGATGCCTTACAAAGAATTAGTGCACTAGACTTGACAATTCCTCATTAATGTATTTATACTTAATAAATGAATTTATACTTAATAAATAAATTTATAACACTTTTTTTTCGTTTTATTCATTGTCGTTGTTCCTTTAGCCGTCTTCACAAGTACATTCTTCTACGCCATCGAGCGAGCATCATTTCAACAATATGAATCTCACAACCCCCGCAGTTCGTGGAGGTTCTTGTTTGAAAGGGTTTGGAACAAGGTTAAGTCAAGGTAACCATCCAAATACGATTTAGCCTTGAACTTAAAAGCAGAGGTCCTTGATCTTAAAAGCTGAAGTCCTTGACTTTAAATATTTTTTCTTTGGAGTGTTCTGAGACAAGGTCAGGTCAAGGTTGCCACCCCCCACCACTCGACCCGCCACCTCCCACCAACACTTAGCCTTGACCTTAATATTTATGGTGGTGGGAGGTGGCGGGTCAAGTGGTGGGAGGTGGCAACCTTGACCTGACCTTGTCTCAGAACACTCCAAAACACCCTACTTGCGGTCAACGAAAAAATTTTGTAATCAACTCGTTTGTTAATGGCGATTAATATTACTATTAAAGACACCGACTCGCTGTCGCTCGTTCGTGCTTTAAACAGTTTCGATTATTAATCGCCTTCATTAACACACTTGTTGGTTAAATAACTATTATTCCACGAAAAGAATTTGACACTTAAAGTTATGACATTAATGGTACCGAGTGACCATAAATGATTGTGATTTTTTTTCTAAGGTTGGCACTGTTTATGTTGGTGGCACTGTAAGTCATGTCAAATTCGAGGTTAGCAGGTTAGGTTTTGCGTCAGTTTCAGTTTGTGTCAAAACTGACGCAAAACCTAACCTGCTAACCTCGAATTTGACATAGACTTACAGTGCCCCCAACATAAACCGATTTTTAAAAATCGTTGATTAATAAAAAATTATTCATTAATAAGGGTCATTAATAGACGATTCTCTATACATTAATGAAACCCATAAATAAACCATTAACGAAAAAAAATATAATATATCACCGTTGGGAAAATACATTTTGGTTGTCAATGCAGAAACAGCGTACATTAGAGTTAACATCGAAACTTAACTCTTACTGCACCTATTACTGAGACTAACTCGGTGATTACTTGGCAAGTTTTGATATACGGTTACTTGATTTCATCTTTAAGAATCAATAGCAAACTTTTATTTGAATCAACATAATGGGGCGAGACGAATTAGTCGTTTTTAAGTGAAATATATACGTCTAGTTGAAATCATTTGTTTCCAGTAAATCTTTCTGCTATGCTGATTTATTTTGTGATTATTATTTCAAGCTTGTTCTGCAATTTTAGAATTTTTAATTTGGTATATTTTAACTTCTAAAGGCCTGGTTTTTTCACCAATTCTTTAAATGTTGTTTTTTATTGAATTGTCTACTTTTGATTTTCACTGTCTTGACATTAAATCTATATCTAATTTATCTAATTTTGTCAAATATGTCGTGAATATAAGGTAAGTATAGTTAGAGTGTTATAATTTTCAGTGTCATCTCTCTGTACGTGTGTATCATTTATTCGAATATTACAAATGCTCTGGATGTCCATTATCTTGAAAAAAACCTATATAGTAAGTAACTGTTCTTCTCTTTTCTCTTTTTGTGATAGAGTTAAAATGTAAAGTTTTTCTTGGTGTTGATTTTTTGCGGTATACAAATATTTGTTGTTCGTGTACCAAGAAAAAGTAACTGATTGTGTTCCTTTGTTTATTAAATGAATTTATTGAAGGTTTCTTTGAAACCATTTTAATGTGTTTATAAGGAGTATTTCGCCTGGTAGGTTTGCAACCATTGATGTGTCGCGTGTACTTGAAATTAATGCTTGCATTCTTTTGTTCTCAAGTTACTTCTGAGTTCTGGTTGAGACATCGTTATTGCAAGTTGTTTGTGAAAACTCGAGGTCTATTTGGAGTTTTCCATGAGCTTAAAAGGTTCGTATGGCCGTGCAATATTGAGGAGCAAGTCTTGTGTGAGGAGATTTGTTGTCTGTGCTTATCTATGGGGGGAATTTGAAGTCATTTATCGCCACCTAACCTAACGCCACGTGTTACGTGAGCAAGTAATTTGAAACTTTGAGGCTTATTAAGGGGGCAGAGTTCAGATAAGTATTAATTGCTTATGTGGGTTTATCTCCTAATCATGTTTTTTGTTAGCCATTTTCATGGCGAAGGCTTAAGCGACAAATTTCGGAATCCAAACCTGATTTGCACTGTCGGTGGTTGCTGTGAGGATGCTGTAGGCATTGCTTAACGTCCAGTGCAGTTGGTCGATAAAGGGATTATAATCCAGAAACCTTATAACCAATATTCACACGTTTTCCAAAGCTATTAAGAACTCAGTACCTACTTTAAAGTCAAATTTGCATACTGGTTTGCTATCTCAACAAGTACCATAATTCAGTTTGAGTGTGGAGAATATATAGGTAGCTGCATAAATAGCCCTCTGCTATAAAAAAATGTTTAGTATTTGGGAAGGTGTAAAAATTTAACCAACTCAGTCAATGTTATTTATTTCAAATTTCTAAACTCGTATTTGGTTAGCACTACTGGTTTTAATAGAATGTATTAATGTTTAATGTTATTAGTGTTTGTAAAGTGTTTTACAGACCTTATTTTATGGCACTGAGTATTTTTGACTACTAGTACAGGACATGCTACTAATTAAAAGTAACTTTTAAGTATTTAGGGTTTATGTATGTTTTATTTTATTTTATTTATTTATTATTTATATGTTTGTCTACGGGCGACATTTTAATTGTGTTTGTCTTCTGGAAGTTTGTGGCAAGTCTACTTTGCTGTTAAAATTAATTAATTAATAGTTGTTGGCTCCCCTTGTTAATTTACAAATTTTCTGAGAACTAATTGATTAGCGGTATTGCGTTGTAAAGAAGACAGATTAAACACAATTTGATTTAAAAAGGTTTCATTGTTTACAATAGAATTTAAATGTGTGTTGTTCGTGTGTTAGATTTATCGACCAAGGGCTACTTATACTATTTGTAAATCATTGTTGCACTTACACATTGCAATAGAAGGTAACGAAATAGAGCAAGTGAACAAATTCAAATATCTAGGGACATATATCAGTAACAACGCGAAGATAGATGACAAAATAAATGAGCGGGTGGCCGTTGTAGGGAGAACTTTCAACGTTATAAGAAACACCTTTCTGAGAAAAGCGGCAATACCATAAGAAACCAAAGCGGAAGTGGTGAAAAAAGTAGTGTACCCGGCTCTAGTTTACGGAAGTGAATCGTGGTTGGTCACAGATAAGCAACGAAGTAGACTGACAAGTACAGAGATGAGATTCTGGAGAAAAATAGAAGGAAAAACAAGAGAAGACAGGATTAGGAACACAACGTACAGAGAGAAGTTAGGTGTAAAGGCAGTGAACGAAGTGATACAAGAAAGACAATTAGGATGGCTAGGACACGTGTCTAGAATGGATGAAGACCGACTGGTGAAACAGACTTTTGAAGCAACACCAGGAGGAAAGAACAAAGTAGGAAGACCAAGGAGGACGTGGACAGAAGAGGTGAGAAAGGCAACGCAACAGAGGGGATTAGAATGGAACACAGCGAGACAAAGAGCCCAAAATAGAAAAGAATGAAAAAAGTAGTGCAGAAAAACTCTAAATAATGAAGAATGACAACCAATCGACGCTAAACCTTACACCTTACGGTAGAAAGGCTCAGGATTATACCGGGTGACAATGAAACCAGGGCCACGCCTCTATCTTCGTTACTTATGAATTAATTTGAATGCAATTTGATACAAAGATACTAGACATAATTTCGGATTGGCCGACTTTCGGTTTCACCGGAAATAACCCTAACTTTGATTTTTTAAATGGATCATGCTATATATTTTTTCGCAATCTACGACTCAAACTACACACAACAGTGCTGCCGAATTTGCTGAAAAAAATTAATTAATTATTTTCAAATTTTAGATAAAGATAAAGCAGTGCATGATGCATATCGTTAGATTGGTAATTAAATTTGCTGTGTAATGACAAGATGGCCCTTGGTAGGTGCCATTTAAAAAAAGTGACTTTTTCTTAAAAAACGTGTTTAGCAAATTTAGTTCTTTTATTAAGAGTTTGTTATTGACTTCGTTGATAAAATAGCTATTATTATTAGTTGCTAGAGTCAATTAGAACAAATTTTTTCAAGTCACAGCCTTCTATCGCAAAAAATAAAAGCTGAAAAAAAATTTGTTTAAAGAAATGAAAATTTGGCGATACTAGTTTATGTAATTTGACTTGTAGATTCCGAAAAATATAAAATATACAGGGTGATCTATTTAAAAAATTAAAGTTGGTATAATTTTCTGTGAAACCGGAAGTCGACCATTTTGACTATATTTATCGGCCAATCGGAAATTATCTCTACTATCGTCATATAAAATTTTATCTAAATCCATTCATAAATAAAGAAGATATAAGCATGCCCTATTCTCATTGTCACCCGGTATATGTATGTATTAGGGACGTTCCGAATATACGAGAATTCGTATTCGCGAATACGAATACCGAATACAAATACTCTTATGAATATTCGCGAATACGAATACGAATACATGACCTTGAGTGAATAATATCAACATCAACATCGTTTTTGTACGCGTTGTCTAGCCGTTCGCACCTGGCTAGTGCCGAACCTACATCAGTAGTTCGTTAATATTTAAAAAAAATGTTTTATTTAATGTATGAATACCTGTTTTATATTTTTATTAAAATTCTATATTCTATATTTCTATAATTTTAATGTCAAATACTTGTATAATATTCGTGTTAATTTTGGCGAATACGATTACGAATACAAATATTGAAAATATAGCGAATACTCGCGAATACGAAGACGAATACGAGTATTAGGAACATCCCTAGTATGTATGTATGCTGCACTTAAAATACTTTCTTATAATTACTCAATTTAATTTAATTGGGTTACAGTAATTTATTTTTTAATATTTTACACATGTACTTCTACATTCATATTTATACATATATGCAAAACTTGTAAATATAACATAAAATTCGCATAAATGTGCTGAAACAGTGATTACTTACAATTGATTGATTTCTAATTTACAAACTTCTAGTAAAAATGTGCTTCTTAAGTCAATTTTTACAGAATCATCATAACTTTTCCAGCTTACCAAAATTTCAAGTTGAATTTAAATAGAAAATAGCAGCATTCTATAATGCTTACAACCGAACCACCAAAGCAAAATCCGAAGCATCCGCCAATGAAAGCTAAAATAAAATATTTATTTTTAAATTAAAATATTGTTCTCCTACATCAATTAATTTTTATGGAGTTTTAGAATATAATTATTTTGGTTTTATTAAATACAGGAACTTCAAATTCAATTGAGATTAATACAATGCATTAATAAACATTTTTGTACCAGGGCGGCTGTAAATTTTCTGGACTACCATCTCACTGCAATAAATAGTGCAATTAGCTGTTCCCATGTTTCTTTAATAAATAGGATTAATTTAAAAAATCGAGTGCTATTGTGCTCACGCTTCCACGAGCGGTATTTCTAAAGTTTTAAAAATTTATTTGGAACATACAACTGATTAACGCTACTATATAATTTACAAGCATACTTTTTGCTCACATTATTACGTGCAAAACGCTACTTGTTTCGACTTTTCGGCGCTGTGATTTTCGTCTTGACCGTTCCGTGTCGGCAGGCGCTCATCCCGCAGGTCGTTGTTGGTGAATTTCCGTGCCTTTTCGCTCCCGATATCCGAATGCGTTAAAATGTCTCTTATCGGCCCTTATTCGACCCATGCTTTTGGTATTTTATACTTGCTATTTGGTTTTAGCGGTGTTGTTCTAATATTCGCGATATTTTCCAGTCGTTTTGTTTTTTGGCGTTCTAGAATTTTGTAACCACACTTTTCGAGGCGACTTGTCTTTGCGTCTTTGGTGTTCGCCTGCATTTGAGGACCGGCGGATTCTCCTTTTCATTGCCGGGGAAGATTCCCCATCTTTAGCAATTCTCCTTCGAACCACTGCTAGTGCGTTGTGAGCCGGTGCCCCTGAAGAAATTTGGAAGCCTAACCGAGAGAACTCCTTCAAATCTCCTCGAGTCTTGCTAGCCTATGTGACCGTTAAGCTGTCACGCGTTTGTTTAAGGTATGTTTGTGCAAAGAGCCAACGCATTCGACTGAGATTCTTCAAATCTCCTCGAGTAGTAATGTTAGTTTAGACACAGTACCTTTATCGGGTGTACCCTATGCTTTTAACATTTGAGTAGCTTTAACTGTTAATACATGTTATAATATTACTGATTAGCAAGAACTCCGTAAAACGGAGTCGTATCTGAATTCGTTATGTGTCTGTCCAGTGTGTTGACCTTTTTAGAATTTTTAAATTTTGACATCAGATTCGAATAGAACATGAAAAAATAGGGATGTCTGAAGAACCAACCTCCTATCCCGTAACAAGGACAATATGGCAGATAAATTAAGAAATAAAAAAAATTGCTGTTGAGGAGTTCGTCTGGGTATGCTAGGCTTAACATTTTTAACTGGTTAACTTTTGAATTTGTTAAAGCAATTTGTACTTAACATTATATTGTTGACCATTATATATCTTATTATTAATGTGTGTTTTAGTTACTGCAAACTTATTTTTATCTGGCTGTTTTGTAAATTCAGTTCTGATTATGATGATTTTGACTAAGCTTTTAACTTTAAGAGCTCTCGTTTCAAACTGGGTTTATAAGGCACTTCTTTATAATGATTAATGAATTTAAGATTTTGAAAAAACCAATACTGTTTTTATTGTAGCTGGTCAGCCCTCGAATGTACCCACGTAGTCACGACAGTTTGCTGTTTTATTTGGCAAATTTTGGTGTCAACGTATCAAATCAATAATAGTTTAAATTTCTTACGTCACTAGTGCTGACGCCCTTTTGTTCAAAATTTGAAAACATGGAAAACAGAATTCTTAGCATGCAATAATTTGCTTTCAATGTAAGAAGGATAATAATTTCTGTAGATCATTAAATGTTTACAGAATGTTTTACTCTGCTAAATCTAAAGATATGCCCTGTCGTTGGGTTAACACATTTAAAAATGGTTTAACGAGCGTACAAAATGGCGAGTGTAGTAGATGACTAACATTGCAGCTACTGAACCAAATGCTGCTGCTGTGGAAAAACTACTTACGAAAGACACGTGTGGCAGCAAAGGACGGGGAGACCATGGAGTCCATCTCACGCCAAGATAGCGCAGAGGGCCCATTTTCAGTCGGGCAATTGATTTGTGCATAGGTGACCTTTATCCTTCCGTGAAGGTAGCTTTTTGGCAAAGACTTACGGTACTAGTTTTGGCTAATTATAACCTTTGTTCGATATATCCACCTTTCTGCAACGCATCTTACCAACCTCGTCTCGTCTCGTTTGAGATATATTCTAAGGGTCCTGTACATCAACGTTTCTGTATTTCGACTCAGCCTTGGTAAAACATCTCATTGTCAGCGTGTTGACGTTCCTAACCAATCTTGAACTATGACTGTCCAATTTTTTATTTGATATTCCGACGCAGCCATTAAAGTCTTCCCATCATGTTGCGCATTTTGGTTTAATCAAAGCCCGACCTTCAGGTACGGCTTCAAGTTTTCAGTTCGCACTTCTCAACAAACCTTTGGCCGATAGCGAGAGACTGCCTGGCTAGGATTTTCACTCAGCGCCCGGTGACCGATTCTTCCCTTGATTTTCACATAATGCCGGCGATTAAACTATAGAAGCTATATTGAACATGTTTGTATTGCATGTGTTATTTAGCGCAAATTTTGAATATTGAAAGGTAGGTTTGCATATGTGAATTGACGCCAATGTTGTATCTGCTATCTGCAGCAGGTAGAATTTTTAGGAATTGTTTGTTGCGTTTATGGCCTTCCGCTGGTGCCCACTTAAATATTTTTTGTGGATGTTATCTTAATAATAGAGTTCTCAAATTTAGCTAAGTGTTTTCATACAGTAAAATTCTGAACATGTACATTTCCCATTGTCGTAAAAAATATTCTCCAGGTAGAAATTTTCCCCAGTACATCAGCGAGCGACAAACACTGCGTGGCACACTTAAAATTAACAGAAATTTGTCCCAGTATCTTTCTAGGTACTATTGTTTTGGCTATCTTAAGCGAGCTCCTCTTTCTTTTAATCTAAAACCCACTCCTCACGCTGAGCTACTGGATCCCTTTAAACTTGTGACTTATCGTAAATGGGGGTTTCTTGTAACAGCACATATCGCACCTTCAGTGGTAATGATCACTGTGTTTTGGCATAATCCTCGTATTAACAATTAATACCAAGATAATGAACAGCTACAAACCACCCGCTTAACAATAAGAATTGCTACAGTATCATTGATAAAATTTAAAAATGACAAAATGTACAACTAATTTCATGGAACTTAGTAAAGACTTCTCGTTTATATAACTTAACTATAGTTAACAAAAGTTAGCAGACACCTACCCAATACCCGGTCCCACGTCATCTGCAACTCCCTGTTATATTTAAGACATCCATTTGTATTATAGTAAACATTTACTATGCTTCTATTTGTTAAGGAGGGACTCCTCCTGAAAATTTCGTCTAATCGTTACATATACCCACATTCACATAATACTTACGTATGGGTGTGGCGAGCCTTGTTTATGTGAACTTTAAACATTATTTCATCACACTGTGGATAACAGTTGCAATAAAAGTTGCCTTGTGGATAAGTGACATCTGTCGCAGATTGATCATCTTCTAAAACAACCACGATATAAAATAATAAGGACACTATAATTTTAATTTTTCAAAATCGAATATTGTAACGACCGGTTAGTTTCGTTGTTTGGGTTCGTGTGAAACTTATTAAAGAAAAATGTAGGAATATGTTTTGAAAGTAATGTAAATCGATATAGTTTGTTTACTTTAATTTAATATAAGTACCTTTAAAGCAACTTGGTATATTCAAAGCGGTATAGTTATCTACAAAAAAGATAGTATAAGAATATAACTTTCGTAATGTTTTGTAGAGACTTACAAATATTAGCTTGTAGGCATGGCACATCCAATAGAGTACAAGTCCGTGTAGTTTCTAAAAAATTAAAGTCATTGCTAAAGATCTGTATATTTAACAATAAACTCTATTACTCTTGGAAGGATAATAAAAAGGAATGCACTGGCAGAGTGCAAGGATTACTTTTGCTCTGCATTCGTTTATACAAGTAACAAAGCTGTATTTACTTGACCACTCCAACTGACCCTGAAAATCATAATTTATTAAACATCAGACTAAAAATTAAATACCATGTTATAGTATATTAACCTCGTCTTCAAACAAGCAACACCTTTTCTCAGGAGCGTGCATTCTTATGTTATCAGCGCCAACGAAGACTGTTGGCTTTACCGAAATTGTCATTTCTTGCGCAGCTAGCAAAGTGTTAGCAATGAATTCCATGTCCGGATAGTGAATGGCATCTTGTACCAAAACCTAATCATTTAATTGTTTATAATTCGAGCAACGTAAACCACAATATTATAAATAATAATCCGAAGCAAATAATACAGTATCTAGTTACCGTAAGACCATGAAGTGGCCTAATAGATGACATATACTGTGTTTCTTCGATATTCAATGATATACGTAAGCTAAAGGATGGACCTGCACCATTTACATATTTGAAATCATCAGTTCTTAAATTGAAATCATTAAATTTTGCATTGCACTATTACAGTATAAAATCTTACCTCATGTCTCCTTGTATTAAATCGTTATTAAAAGCACAGCAGTAACCAAAACTGGTTTTTACGAGACTGAATATTCTGAAGCAAGATACTTCCATTGTTTGCCACATGCATTTCTGGATCATAGTATTGCAAGGATGTGCTAGCTGAAAGTGAAGAAAAACTTAGACTAACACATATAATTTTTTTTATTTATTACGAATAGTACTTACCTCTTCCATCAAACGCTCAGTGCTGTACCCATACAAGTTCAGAATGTCATATGTTCTTCTGTATGTACTCATGTCCCCCATTTTTTTTAGCGAAATTAACGATGATAAGTTGTATAAAATGTTGTATAAATCTTTCTTATTTATACTATGCTGTTGTCTACGATAAATATGATTAAAAATAGTTTTCAAAATTGAAACTGTGACGATAGCTCCTGTACAAATTGTATTAATGCGTTTAAAAATCTCTATCAATTTGTTAAAAGCAATCTGGCCACAAAATTCGTGACATTCAAACATTTGGTGCAACGCGGAGGGTACTAAAAACTTAGAGCATGCCGAAGAGATCCTGGTGATAATTCAATATCATGCAGGTGTGAAGCCGACGCGTTGCGCAAGCTTCGCCCGTTCTACGCATCCCTACCCTCCGGCTCCCACTTGACTCTTATGTTTTAACCCCACTCTAGATTCACTAGATCAACCGGCTCGAAGGCGCATAAAAGGAGAATCCCCGGCGTTCAGAGATAAGTTCAATTCCCAGCCCCTAACGGAAAAGTCAAACTGTTTTAGCTATCCTTACCTGACCAGAACCCACTCTTGCCTATGTTAGTAAAACTGCAGAAGCAATCCTAACTCACCCTGTCCTATTAATCCTCCTGCGCTATGATAACTGGATAATTAATCTACCTTATCCTATTCATCATCCAGCGCTATGGTAAATCTTGCAGCTGGATAACTAACCTACCCTGTCCTAGTAATCTTCTAGGGCAATGGTAAATCTTGCAGCTGGATAACTAATCTACCCTGTCCTATTAATCCCCCAGCGAAACGGTAAATCTTGCAGTTGGACAAATAACCTGATCTGTGCTATTATTCTTCCAGCGCAATGGTAAATCTTGCTGCATTAAAAAACCTGACCTGGTTTCCTGTCTGATAGTCTAAAAATTCAGTTAAATAATTCGCAAAGCGCGAACTAGTAAAGTATTTGAATTGCAAATCTAACGGACTCCCAGCGCTCCAGATTCGCCGGCCCGCGATGGACGAGCGCAAGTCCAAGAAGGTCATTCTCGGGGTCGGAAATTAAATTCATTTTTACTAACGCAGAGGAGCATCCGAGTTGGTTCAGTCTGGAGCCGCTGTTAATTAACCTAGAACCATTACGGCTTTTAAGAAACATTTTTACTTTTGTACATTAGATAAAGATAATAAAAATATGTTCTTGACGCAACTTTATCTCTTACTTTAGCTGATTACAAACCCTCGGCCAGAGCTACCCGTAGTGATAAATAATAACGTAAAGTTGACCTTGTGTATAGCAATCAATTTGCAATCGTTACAAAACTGTATACGTACACTGCCTTAAGTACTTTGTTAACGTTGTTTTTGTATACGACATTGAAACTACAAATGGTAACCGATGGAAAATTAACCTTCCATACTGGATAAGACGTTGATTCGATTTTGGTCATAACGGTATGTCCACTCATGAACAATTCAGTAACAATCAAGCAGCTACATAAGGTTAAACTGCCACAAATGACTAGCATGAAAACTATTTGAGAAGTCTTGTATGTCAATAAATGAAAACCATGCAAAGTCGTTTGCCTGCAAAATTTCTTTAAATTGCGGTTTAAATTATTCCACACTGTATCTGAAAAATGAGAAAAATATTAAAGCACATTTCGTACGGTTAAAATGTCTAAAATTTACAAATATATCCATGTTTAGTTGGCATTCTACGCTGATTGAATTTATTGGAAACCTTTGTGTTCTTGTAAATAATTGGAGACATATTTTTTACTGTTTTTCTCGCTTCTACCTGTTCGTGTTCAAAGTGTATTTACAATAACTGTAACTATATGTTGACACAGAATATTGGAATATCCAATTAAAAATGCATTAAAACTACAATACTAATGCATCAATTTACTGTGTTAACTAAATTGTAATAAAAATTAAAAATAAGCTTTTGGAACCACATTTAGTTATAATTTTTACGTAGAATTGTTATTGATTTTGCATCTGTGATCTACGTTTTATGTAATTTTTATCAAACTTGCTTGGAACTTTCTAACGTGATAAAGACCAAGAAAGATATTTTAAATTTTTAGCATAGCGTTGAAGGTCAAGCAGCCAATGCATGCCACTAGCAAATACATTCTAGGAATAATGCATTTCGTGCAACTTTGATTCTAGATATATTTTCCATTAGGTAATTGCGGTGACAGTCTTTTTCAAATTAAAGTTTTTTTACAATTTATAAAAATCATTCCAATCGCATGCCGAGTAAGCATAGTAGAAATGTCTACTTAATAAAAAATTTTTTGTTAAATACTATGTAAGATACACCAAGAAAATTTATATGCGTTTAGAAATGTTTAAATGAAAAACATAAAATTAATGGAATTATGTTAGTTATAGAAGTAAAGATTAGTGTTAGTCCAAATCACCGACACTATATTATGCCAAATAGATTAAATGAGATATAAGCAATTTTCTAAATAGATTTGGCGTGCTCCTTTTCCAGATATAACAGACTCCAGTATGTGTGTATACATAGACACTTATTGAATCCGTTATATCGATATTGGATAAAATCGAACTAAAAGAAAGAACGTAGCAAATAATAACAACAAAGAATCAGTAAATATTCAAGATAGGGTGAATGAATATGCAACGGAACAATATGAATGCACCTCCTATCTATGCGTACGGCGGTTAGGATGACAAATAATTAAGAATTAAGCATATGCCGCTGAACTCTCAAATATACAATAACACTAGAATAAAGTAACGATTATTTTTTAACACTTTAATATAAACAAGATAGCGAGCTGTGAATACCTAAAACAGGCCCGTACCAATAACAATCAATGGGCCAGTTTAGCTGCTCTTCAGGAGGAAGTGCATTAACAGTAAAATAATAAAAACCAACTACGGGCACCACCCACTTGATGTTTAACAACTCGCAAATGTAAGTTGGAATATTCCTCGCTAATATGGTAATCGCAACTTACATTGAAGAGAGATATCACGAAATTAGATTTATCAGACGCCGGATTTTTGATAAGCTATAACCTGTTACAGACAAGAAAAAAGCATAAATACGGCGCAATTAAAGTGTTATACATTTTGAAAGCTTACATGCAGACAAATAATATAAGAGGGCAGTTCCTCGTACTGAAATAAAATATTGCATCTATAGTTCATTCAAATTCAAGATAGAGCAAAATCTGCAACCCAAGTTACAAATATCAGCGGTCAGTTGATTACTAATTTGATTTTATTAAAATTTAGATCAGAGAGATATGGCCTTGTTGCTGTCTTGATGAGTGTCAAAATCAAATTCGAGGTTAGCAGGTTAGGTTTTGCGTCAGTTCGCGAATATACTTAGGTTTTTTAAAAAGTTTGGTAACACAAATAACTACTTGTCACTGGAAGACATTGCAGGGGCAGTCAGTTTTATTCGGCTGCTCTCGTCTACTTTTTACATCAACACAGCTTCCACGCTTCGATGCGTTTATTTGTTTGTTGCTTATAATTTTTTAATGCATACGTTTGCCGTTTTTTCTCTTTTTTCAGCTTTCATCTCAAGTAGGAGACGCTAGATCAACGACCCAGACTCGCGCAACCAGTGGTAGCGTATTTGCAGTGTTGTGTTCCGTTATTCGTTATTTTATTATTGTTATTGTTATCATGTATTGTTATTAGTATTTTAAGGATTGTTGAAAATATCCAGAAGGTTTTGTAATATAATTCTGCTACTTTTATCCGGGATTATATTAGTTTTCCTACCTGGCATCTCTCCCTATCTTTTCTTTTTTGGGGGACGGAATAATGTTGGGATTCTAGGAGCCTTATGGTGGCTAAGGCTACAACCCAACAAAAATATATATAAACATATAAACAAGTCAAAAAAATATATCTTGAAGCTGCACCACTCATTCCGATTTCGAGCTCCAAATTATAGTGATATCTTCCATTAATTAAGGGATTACTTACACATAATCCATATCCAGTAATACCCTTAATAGTACCATTCCAGCTAATAACACGAAGATAAACTTTGCAAATACAACTAATGTATGCAATAAAACTAAATAGAGATAACAATTTTATTAGAATCCACTAAAATACAAATAATATAATTATGCTTTGGGCAATTGGAAATCCTTGGTATTTATCATATTGCTATAGAGGTTAAGGAGAATGGCGTGGAGAGGTGGACGCTTGTAATGCAGGAGGAGGATGCTCCGCATTTATTGGATGACGTCGGTACATCAAACAATCTGACAGCTGTGTTGATGTAAACGGTGGCGTCTTGAACTAGACTATCGATTTAGAGCAAAGTTATTATGTAAAGACACCTGAAAGTGACGTCATATGCGCCGACGGCCATCATTAACCTTCAATCATTGGCAGCGTATATTTGTTTCTGAAAAGGGGTTAGAAAACATAATGAAATTGTTAATTACATCAGAGACAGCCTCTTAATTACTAGAGATTCGCTTTGCATACCAGAGTTACGTATGTTCGGATGTTTTAGAGAGAAAGCTTTCATATGAGCCTAACTTATTTTTACCTATTTGTGACCTTTTTGTTAATTTTACCTATTTTTCATTTATGTCACCTAATTTTAATAATTTTAACAACCTTTTTAATTCTTCTTGTTTAATTTGATGAACATAATCTATATTTTTATTAGGGTGGCTCGGGGCGGCCACTGTCTAGTTGTCTAGTAGTAGTTTTGTTTGACATTCCAATTTTGTGTGTTTATGATCGTTATCCTTTAAAACGTCTAAAGCGAAACTCAACAAACTTGAACTTTTAAAGAAGTGGGTGAAAGGACGAGAGAAAACATCTCATATAGACGATGGCAGTGTGTTCTGCAGATCTTGTTCAAATATTGTAAGTACAAAATTTGAGGTTAGGTTGTCGTTTAAAGTAAATTTCTTCTAGTATATGTATGTATGCAGGTGCTTTGCGAGCAACAATCTCATTTAATGCAACAGTGTCAATAATGTTAATAAAATCCGCAACAAACACACACACACACACACGCGAGAACAAAACAAACAGATATACACACACAATTCAGAAACTTTACAAAAACTACAGAATAAAATACGCACGCCACGCTTAATCGACCAATGCTCACAAACAAAACTGAGAAACAGTAAACAGCAGATGTTTCAATGTTTGTCCGCGTTTTGAGATCCAGGTAGAAAACTTTCTAAATACCGAGAAATATATTTAGCCGCCGCTACTGATCGCTGTGTGTCACGCTACCTATAACCCCTTTATTTACATAATGGACCCGTCCGACACAAAATTGACTACCGCGCAGGTATGACGCTGGTGTCTTTACATAATAATTTTGCTCTACCTTAGGTTTACGCCACGTAGCGGCGAAAGCGGGAACTAGAGTATTGGTCTGTAACTAGACGATTAGTGTACAAAATAACAGTTCGATTTGGATAAACTCTACGTTTTAATGGTAATTCTAGAATTTAATACGACCCTCAGGAAAGTTTTTTTTTCCGTCAAGTGGGATTGTGTTAGTGGCCCAATTTCGTAGGCATTATTTTTGACTGGTAAGTTAGACTTGAGAACTATTTTCGACAAGGAATGTTTCAAAGCAGATATTTCTTTTTTTTCCAGAGACATGGAGGCTTTTGAACGAATCCCCAGGTGTCGTGGTATTATAGGAAGCGGTGAAACTGCTCTATTGGAGTCATGAAAACAAACAATTACTGGGGTCAGAATTCGCCACCGAGCTTATGAGGGGTTTGCAGATAGAAAACTCACGACAGATAATTGACATGCAAGTTTCGGTTAATAGAACAAAGTGTAGGATCGTAGTCCCAACTGAAAACTTTCCAACTAGCGACAAGAATGGCGGCGGCCTTAAATTAGCAGTGCGTGGGTTGACTCTGCAGGGGACTGCAGGTGATGGAGGTTTAAAACCCCCTCGGGGCTTTGAAGCTGGGATGCCAGGCTGAAGTCGTCTCCAGAGGCGAGACAGCTCGCTTAAATACTCTTTGATAGCTTCTTGGACGACCTGGAGGAAAACTGCAGTGTCGCGATAAAGACGCTGGCGTACTCGAATAGCAGGATGTATATTTCCATTAGAATTTTGCAGTGACATCAAAGGTCAAAGGAGGTACACGTGCAGAAAGATGGGTTTTACCTTCTTTGGAATTTTATCAAGGCAGAGCAGTACCAAATGTGACGAGAGATCAGCGTTTTTCAATTAATTTGCGCCAGGCTAACGTCACACAGTAACGTAGAAGCACATTTCCCTACAGCCTACGGTTTATAATTATTATCATGAGGAAAAATATAAAAATTATCTACTTAGCCATGACAAAAACATTTAATGTACTTCAGCTTTTAATGTAAAGTAGTGACAAGTCACACATAGTTCTATGCCAAATTTGATATTAGAGATCCATTCGTTATTATTTATTTTTTGGAGTGTTTTGTGTTTGAAACTGAGCCGTTTGAAACTCGAGCATAGAAGTGTAATCACGTTTCTCACAAACGAATGCAACAACCCGAAAATAATCGGAGAGCGAATAATTGCAGAGTATGAAGACAATACTCCGTAGTATTTAGTAATAAAAATATTGATTTAATTATTTTCTCTGTAACAATGTCTATGCATTAATTCTCAAGTCATTATCAATCGTTGCAATTCATCAACGTTTTCGTACAAGTGGCAGGTCTGTAAAATGCCAGCTTCTATATGGTAGGTTTCGAAGAACTACTAAAAGCAATACAAGAATTATTTCCATATTTCCTAATTCTAGTATGCCTAAAAAGGACAGACTAATTCCTTCAAAGATCGTTTTTTCTTAAATTACTAGTTGTACACTATAAAATTTATAATAATAAACAATGTTGTACAATCGAATATAGAATTTATTTAAATATTTATTTAAGTTTCCTACACAAAAAATACATACACGCAAGTGCGATACATTTTGACTACCAAACAGGATACCTCTGATAAGATACTCAAATCGCAATATAGATATGTGTGGTGAATATTGCATATTCATTTTTGTGCTAGTTAGTTTTACAATAACCATATTATACATAAATATTAATGCTGCAGATATAACTTTTTACCATTTTGGTGAGGATATTTAAAATCCCTAATATAAAATGTAGGGATACTTTTAGCTTTAATGCTAGTTTTCTTGATTACTTTAACAGGCTTGAAATGTGAGATGCCTTTACACAAAAAATAAAAGCATTCTAAAATGCTTATCACTGAGCCTCCCAGACACAGTCCAATTATGCCCCCAATAGTAGCTGAAAGTATAGAAAAATTAGTAAGATACCGAAGGTTGCTAAATGTGTTCACCTAATACGTGATCCCATGTGTAGTATACCTCCCTCTCCGTTCTAATGCAACCTACTGTGTTGTAGAAAATGTTTAGTATGCTTATA
The DNA here is from genome assembly GCA_940337035.1 of Agriotes lineatus. Taxonomy (NCBI): domain Eukaryota; kingdom Metazoa; phylum Arthropoda; class Insecta; order Coleoptera; family Elateridae; genus Agriotes; species Agriotes lineatus. Next base: position 67,274 of record CALNHX010001920.1, read on the forward strand.
TTTGTATACTCATATCTAGCCCTGCAATTTAAAAATTAAAATGATTTCATAATTGTTTCCTTTAGTTGTTTACATTTGAGATATTTCGATTCTATTTGTATGCAGATCATACATTCTTTCGTCACACTGAGGATGGCAGTCGCAGCTCTTTGCATCATCAGCGTTCCATTGCATTCCTTCTGATTTACGCGCTAAGAAAAAAAGGATTTGATTTTATATTAAATAGCTGTAGCCATTACTATCCTCATAGAATATGATATCTTGTAGCCACGTACTAAAAAAATATATGATTTGATAAACTCGTCGAAATAACGTAAATATTGTTTAAACGACTTTACAAATCTTGTTACCACACATATATGCTGAATCGAAACTCCGCTCCCGATAAGTTAAGAATTGGGGATCACAATGTACCTTAAAATGCTTAAGTTGATTAAAATTAAAGCTGGTTTAGCAACTGGATTAATTTCCACAGTTTTAATATTTTGTTTAAATCTTGGTTTGATAAAAAATCATCAACATTAATTTTCAGGTACTAATTGCTGTTTAGTTGATACTGCTCGTTACCACTGCGTATTCCCAATGCTATTTTAAATCGCATTTTCACCGGTTTTATCCAGTGTGAAATCCTAGTGTACTGCTTAAAGATTTACTTAAGCAAACGAACCTCTATCTCACATCTGGAAGGAATTTCAGAAAATCGGAAATTACCTTTGCGGCAATGATACAATGACAAATTTTGGTACACATGATATACACAAAAGTGGTTATACCGGCCGTTACATATGCTGCCTAAATATGGTGGTGCAAGGTCAAGTAGGAAATCACCGAACTTAAGCTAAATAAGATATAAAAGCTTGTACCTGACATATGCAAGCACAGAAAGATTTGGTCAAATAAGAGCGCTTGGAATAAATTCAGGCTAAGTTTATAAAACCTTAATTGAAATGAGCGTCAACTAACGCTTAAAAAACACTAGATATTTAATAAAATACTTTACAAATTCCGCTACACGCGGTGGCCTTCCCACGCAGACGCAATTATAAATATGATAATGTTTATCGCCTACAAAGCAAGCTCTTCGCACAATCGCCAGATAGCGCGTATATATCAACAATGGTTATTCATTAGTTATAAAATTACGATCAATTTTAAGATTTACAATAAGTGACCTCCATAACGAATGTGATTTGTGTGTTTTAATTGCAACGAGAAGCGTAGCTGCTACGCTGGTACACGAAAAGGTGGAGAAAGGTCCTGACCTACACTTGCATTAAAATACCAGATAAGTAAATCAGAACGAACACTTGTTACTAGACGATCTAACTTTTGCAAGTCTCAAATGTGTAGTCCAACAAATCATTTGCTGCAGATAACTTGACGAATATTAGGATAAGAAGACCACATGAATGTAGAGATAACAGTTCCATACCTAACATTTTGAGCGATACAGACGTGTTTTGCCTCCAAATAATATCAAATACTGAGTTTTAAAAATCAACAATCCAAGTTTACGTGAAAGGGAAAGAAACCAGAGAGAACGGTCGCAAGGGCGTTGCCCCAAGCTTTAGTACTCAGAATAGCCTTTGTTTCGGGTTGAAAAGGTGCGTCGTCGACTAGCCTGGCGTGAACCTCTAACAAAAGGCAACACTCTCAAAATAATTCACTTTAATCTCAAACCATATACACAGGGCCAAAACACCCAACCCTACTGCTCAAAGCAAGAGCAGTAAAAACCCAAAAATGTATCACAAATAATAGAAACTAAATCAGCTCACAGAAAAGAAGTAAATCTCACCCCGAAAATAAGAAACCCCAAAATCCAATTAAATTTGAAAAAGGCAAGGGTTCTGGAATCACGGCAATACTAGGCAAGAGTACCTACGAGGTACTAAAAAAGTCGAATAACAACAGAGCTAATTATCCCAATTCTGTAACGCCCAACCAACCACCCGCAGAAGAAAACTAAAATAACTTTTGTAGGAACAAGGTTCCACCATACACACAAAATCAAAGCAATAACTTACCGATCTAAAGCTTTCACAACTACGATGTTAATTAAAGGTAAAATATCTGGCAAACAAATAAAATGTCAATCACTTTAAATAGGAATGTTTTAATATCTGTATATAAGGGAATCAGCATCGTAATTAATAATAAATTGATAGTTTCCCAATAATAATTAGGAATCCATCCCATCCAAGATATAGAATAGTTCATAATTCGCCTAAGTTCAATGTTATCACATCATCATTTACAAAGGCTAAATATTGACAAAGTTAGATAAATCAAATCAAATTACTAATTAAACAAGTGTTTAATTTTATAGGATACAAACGTTTTGCTATCAATAACTACGCAATCAGCTGTTCAGGGGTCAACGCTCTGTTTTAGATTTTTAGAGCACTAAGTACAAATCTGTATAACAGAGTTCATAAGATTCAAGCTACTAAACAAACGAGGCTTGAATCAAACGTGTGCGCACCAAAATTCATTATAATAACGTAAAACAGATAACTGTTTACCAGAGTGAAAATCACTTCCTAAGTGACTGAGTTATTATAAGTTTAACAATTATATATGCACAAGCAAAGTTATATGAACACTTTGTTAGCATATAAACAATAAATTACAATATTGTAAAGCCAAATGTTTAATTGACAATTCAATTCACCGTTCACAAAATGGTAAGCCACACAGTTTTTCACCAGTGCGAAGTTTCAAATTTCACAAATTAGTTCTTGGGAGGATTGAACACAAAATTCTAAATCAAACTATAGTTGCACGATTGAGTTATGTACCAGGAACCAAATACACACAATATAAACGGCTCGATCAGTCCATCTTGTCACCAACCACAACTCACACATACCGGGGATTAGATTCGTGATGACGACAACCAGGTCGACTTCATGATCCATAAAGAACGGCAGCAAACCAAAAGTCAAGTCACAATTGATGACGATAAATTTAAATAAAGGGAATAAATATAGGCCGAAGAATGTTATGCAGCCTGATGTAATTGTATGTTTTTTAATTGAAAGGTAGCATCGAAGATTCCGATCAATACAAACGAATTAGAAGCACCAAGCCAGCGTACATACATCAAACAAGTAGAGATACGCATGATATAAATACAAGGGTATGCTCAAGAGGCGGTAACCCACTGCGCACGTGAACCACATGACGTCACATTCGTAAGGTCTCGGGCATGATTATCATGGTCTCGGGTATATCAGGAGGGCTTCGGCATGTTGGACGATGGTTGCACGCATTGCACGTCATATAATTATCTAATACTTACTATATTGCTAGCGGCTATAAGTGGGAAACTCACCGATGAAGTGAGACACACAACCAACTCCTTCATGTATACGGTGAGATGTGCGTAAGCGCGGCGGCGTCTTCCGCCCAATGGGGAAGTGATCAACTTTAAAATTCGCTTCTAAAGGCGGAGTTCGAGTTCTCACGCATGCGCACGAGACGCATTATACTCTAAGTGAAACTATGTCGGCGCCGTAATGTTTTCTGAAGTTTCCAGGCCCTACCAGCAATATATGTGTATTATATATATGTTGCACGTCGATAACCCTAACCTCATTTATATCATGCCTAACCTCATAACCTGAAATGCGCGCGAGTGCGACTGCGAGTACATACATAGTACATTATCAATAGACAGCGAATAGTGAATAGTTTCCTCAGATTATTAAACACCATCAAACACGACAAAAAAATTACGAGAGCGTGTAAGAATGGTAGTGTGCAGTGTAAAGCGCTGCAGGAATAACACCAGGAATGATAGAAAAGTGAGTTACTTCAGGTTTCCAAAGAATGAAGTAATTTCTGAACAATGGCTTGCAGTATGCAAAGAAAACACAAATGCATCTATATGTAAGTAAATGGGCGCATTCAGACGACACAACCGTTGAGTGAGCGCTGAGCAAGCGCTCAGTTTGAGCGATGTAGGTTTGCTGAATGGTCTTTTTCAATTTACGTTGAGCTAACTGTCAAAGTTGTTTATTTTAACCTATAAATACAGCTGAATGTTGTGTTTTTGTGTTAAGAGTTACAAATCAACTGTAATATGTGAAATAAATAATGTATTTACATTTTTATTCGAATTTCCAAATAAACCAATCTATTATTTATTTATTTATTTATTTAATTCGTACTCAGCCAACAGCCGTTAGGCCAATTATAGGCGTCGCTGTGCAGTTATGAGGACTTCCAACCCCACTAACGACTGTCATGATGTTGTTATGACCGCCGGGACCAACTTTTTTCCGTGATAGCCGTACCACGAGGCGCCGAGAGATGCAGCCGTAGAACTCCCATCCAAGTTCTGACCAGAGACAGCGTTGCTTAACTCTGCTGATCGAACGTGGACGCTTGTTCAAGCTACACCACTCGGGACCTATGAGCGATGATACTATCAATAACGAATTAAAGTGTAATATCTTTATATTTTGTTCAAATGAAGGAGTAAACATTATTTGATGAGATTAGTAAGATAAATTAAAGAGTAAATAATGTAGTAGGAAAGCAGGTAATTATGTAGATACTATCTAACAATAATTACCTAATAATTTTTATTTAAATTTGTTTTGCGCGGTAAACACGTCCATTTTACTGAGCGGTTTCTTGATCAGTGAGCGGTTTTGAAATGCGCTACATAAAATGGCGACCTCTACGACTGAGCGGATAAGTGAGCGGTCGCATTCAGGGAACTTTCACTCAACAGTTGTACAACTGTTGTGTCGTCTGAATGCGCCCATTGAAATTCTTCTTTCTATGCCGTTTTGAAATCGCAAACAGAACAGCTGTACGGTTTCTCTTCTGTGTGGCATCTTGCATGTCCAACTAAATCGCGTTTTCGTGCAGTTTTATAATCACAAATAGAACAACTAGGCATACGGTCTCTCCACTGTGTGAGATTGTATATGTAGACTTAAATAGCTTTTTCGTGCAGTTTTATAATCACAAATAGAACAACTATAAGGTTTTTCTCCTGTTTGGGTTTTTATATGTAAGACTAATTGACAATTTTATTCAGCGAGGATATGCTCAGAGCGAAAAACACTTCCTCAGGCCCGTGGATTATACCTACTGGGGATACCACGTAAAAAAATGCGCTTGAGACTCTACCTCAGTGGGGTGTGGAAAAGAGTTATAATGTATGAGAATCAATAAAACCGCGTATTATTCACACGAAAAATAGCATTTATTAGAATTGCGTACGATTTCCCCCCATTTCACCATTAACTTGACCCTTACAAATGCAAAATACGATTTTTCCAGGAGACTTTTAAAACGCAACTTTCAAATTGCCGCCTATTGATGACGTAGTCTGGTTCACGCTTTCACATTGGTCGTTGAGAAGAGCTGCGCTTGAGCATACCCTTGTATTTATCATGGAGATACTCATGCCAAATGTTGAAATCTGTCTAGAGTGCCTGGGACAGTAACTCGGGGGGTATTTCTAAGCTTGACTATCAGATGGCAGCACAAAGTTCTACCAATCAGAGCCAGTTACCGGCTCTGCTACCAATCATATGTGATCATAGATAAAATAAAACATATAGAACGCAAACTCCCTATACATTTTTTTATTATACCTGTATCAGAATCGCCGTTTAAAGCACGCCTGAGCGTGCGAATACAGGCGATTAAAGCTCGCCGAGCTTTAAAGGTAGTCAAGGAAACGATTGAATGCAACAACGGACATGGACGAAACAAAAACGTAAATAATTCTCGTAACTATAGTAGCAATATTATTATGCCCTCTCGATTTACCACGACAAAAATTATTTCCAAATTTTTAGTGCGTAACTTATTTCCAGTTTTGGAGGAATAATAAAAAATAGCGTAAAGTATTCGTGGATAACTGGTCTTTAAAACACTTGCTCTCTCGCGTGTTTTAAAGACCTTGACTTTAATATACTATTTCGAGCACCGTCACCAAACCGCAAGAGAGCGCAAATGTTTTAAAAATTCATGATCACGGTAACCCAATATTTTAAAAATTTGTCAACACTCTGTCATAGTTTTTCAATTCAATAGCAATTCAAAATGAGACTCTGTAGCGTTCAAAAATGTTATAATACTAGTGCTACAAAGCACAGATTTCCTAATCCTCAAAAAGATCTCATCCGATTTAGAGAATGGTTACGACGAATTGGAAATCCCTCACTGCTCGCAACAGATCCTGTGAAAGTTTATAAATCTCACAGGGTTTGTGGACTACATTTTACAACTTCTGATTATATGGGTAATAAGTAATAACAAACTTTGGACTACGGCTGTACCTAGTCTACAGATACCATGTGGTAACTCTGAGAAATATTTATCTAAATATTAAAATAAATAACAAATTCCTTATTTCCTTTAAAAAATGTGAATACCACCACAGAAACAAATAACCAGGACGATATGGTACCAGGAAATAAGATGTTACCTACCGACCTAAATAATATACTAACGGGTGTTCATAAACAGTCGTCATCCCAGTTGCTTTGAAAAACAAAATGTTATATCTTTGATTGATTCGTGCAACACAATGAAACGTCATTGAGTACTGTCATAGCGCAGTTTTTCTCAATTATAATAGACATACGTTTTTGAAGTCAAAACCTACTGGGATGACGACTGTTTATGAACACCCGTTATATACCGGCCCCCAAACTTCAAGTGTCGACATAAATCTCCTAAATACGAGTTTTTCCCAAACAGCTGCTTCAAATAAGGTTTACAAATCTTTCAAATTCAAGGAAACACGACAAAAAAGAGCCGCTTTCTATCGTCAACGTTTAAAGATGTTCTCAAAATTTGAAATAAAATTGAAAAGTAAAGGGTTCGGGCAGGATGCTATCAATTTTTGTCTAAGTCAACTGAGAAAAAGAAATGTAAAACCAAGAGGACGCAGGTACACTACCGAAGAAAAAATGAAATTTTCACGAAATGAATACTTGCTATGTTTGTTTTTAGATTTAAAGGGGGCATACGACTCAGTGGACTTGGAAATTTTACTTAATACAATTATAAGGGTGGGAATATGCAAGAAAGCAGCTTATAGTGTTATAGAAATCTTTAGAGGTAGAGAAAGTTATATAAGGAATCATTATAACGTGTTGTATGGACCAAGATTAGTATATAACGGTCTCCCGCAAGGTTCTATACTGAGCCCTATTCTCTTTAATATCTGCACGTCAGGATTACATGAAATATTTGATGATCATGTTAAAATAGTTCAATATGCAGATGATATTTGTATATATGTCAGCCATAAAAGTTATGGACAGTGCTTAGATGACCTACATAAAATACTACGAAAAGTTAAAAACTGGTTATTTGAAATGGGATTAACGATGTCTCCAGAAAAATCAGCTATTATGTGCTTTACAAGGCACAGAATTAAACGTTGATATAGAAGGAGACTTGATTCCCATAGTAAACAGATACAAATATCTGGGAATGATACTTGACCCAAAACTGCTCTGGACACAACATATAGAATATACAAAAAATCGTTGTGAAAAAGGTCTCAATATTTTGAGAAGTGTTTGTGGAAAGGCATGGGGGTCTGCACCAAGTGTAGCTATACTTTTCTACAGGTCATTTGTAAGGTCCATAATCGATTATCATATTTTACGGGTCATCTTCAAATACAAACCTAAAAAAATAGATAGGGTTCAGTATAAAGCTGTGAGAATATGAATTGGTGCATTTAAATCATCTCCAACTAATGTAATCCTGGCAGAGGCTAACGAACCCCCACTACACCTAAGGCTGTGATATCTGGCCAATAAATATATTACTAAACTGAGAACATACAACTCGTCCTTAACTAAACGCATGGGCTTCTTAAATACAGAAAATTTAATAAATCCGTATTGGCGGAAAAAGAATTCTCCACCATTGACAACTAGTTTCTCGCATACAGAAAAACTTAAAAATGACATAATATCACAAGAAGTATTGGTTGCACAGAACTACCTTCCTATAACCAAAATGTCGTATATTCAATTTTAAACACATTGAAAATAAAAACAGTGATATATACCGACGGCAGTAAAAGTAAAGAAGGAGTAGGCAGCGCTGTTTTCATATCAGAGAAAACCATAATTTTAAAATACCGATTGCCGAAAATGTGCATCATTTACACAGCTGAAACAGTAGCAATAGACAAAAGTCTATGCTGGAGAGCGCATAGCGATGTTCGCGAAGTGACGGTAATATCTGATTCCAAATCTGTACTACAAAGTATCGATAATCAAGATTTAAAATATATTAATAGCTGGATAATATGTAAAATAAAACATTCTTTATATTAACTAACAAGAAAGGGTTGTAATGAACAAGTAGATCTAGCTGTTAAGCAGGTTCGAAGTTCAATCACCTGTACTCAAGTCCCTCTTTCTCAAGATCTATGTAATAATTATAAAACAGATATGTACAAAGAGTGGATGGTTAGTTGGAAAGAAAATTGCCTAAAATCAAATAATCCGTACTACCTAATTCATCGCGAACTCCCGAAGAAAGTCCCACACATATTTAATTTTAATGAAAATAAAAAATACTCTAGTATAATAACCAGAATCAAAATGGTTACTTTCCAGCTCATTTACACAAATTAGGCCTACTAGATTCTCCATTATGTAGTCAGGACGGCGAAGAGACAGATATAAATCATTTGTTTTTTAATTGCAAACTACATACAAATAGTACCAATGACCTTCTTAATAACCTAAAAAACTTAAATACCGACCTTCCTGTTAGTATAGCAACACTTCTGGCAACTTTTGACAAAAAAATTTACGATTTATTGGTTACATTTATTAATGAAAACAACATTGAAATATAACATAAAATAAATAAAAGATTTGATTAATTTTATGAGATAAGTTATATCAATTTTAATATACTCGTGTGGCATATAGATGTTCATCCAATGCCAAAAAAAAAAATAAAAAATTAGTAAATATTTGGAAAATGATCAGTGTCAGAAATTAATCAACCAACGAGAGTATAATGCCGAAAATCGAAAATTGGGATATTGCAATTTAGAGTTTATAAAAAATATTAATAAGGTTTTTAATATTTCCAAAATTGTATTAAGTAACATAACTTCGGTCGATAATACTAAAAGCTAAATTTTAACAGTAGTTCAACATCATGTTAATTTTTGTTTCACTTGCGAACATAAAAATACAATTGAAGACGAAATTATAGTTATAGTTACTCTAACCATATTTACTTATATTAAGGGGTTAAATTTAATTTTAAGTGGTAAAGATACCAGAACAGGTGTATTTAAGAATAACATTCATACAAAAGCAGCAGAAATGTATAAAAAACGACTGAAAATAAAAAATCGAAAGTAATTATAATAATAATAATAATATGTCTTTATTTTTCCCAACAACAAATATAAACAAATAACAGACGAGAAAAATTAATTAATAATTATCAGTGGGAAAAATCACAAGGTGAAGTTCAGATGCGTAACAAGCTACCATCTGCTCTTCCACTTAAACCTTGCAATAAAGGAAATAAAATACTATAATTACTTGAGTGTAATATTACTAAAAAAAACCATAAGCACTATTAATAATAATAAATTAGAAAGGAGTAGATATATGCTGACTTCCGAAAAGATAGGTAGATGTGCAACTATGATCAGATCTAAATCCAGACTGGCATTCCGGAATTAATCCGTATGCTAGTAAGTGTTCACGTAATTGAGCATTCATTATTTTTTCTAGCACTTTAGAAATAACCGGCAGAATGCTAATTGGTCGAAGATCTTTATAGGTATCGGGTTGATTACATTGAGGCAAGGATACAACCAGTGCTTTCTTCCACGCTTCAGGAAAAACATTCTCCAATATGCAGCTATTTACGATGTGCGTTATATATTTTAATAAAAAAGGAAAACAGAGTGCGATCATTCCAATATTTATACCATCAATTCCGCAAGAACTAGATTTTATTTCACTTAATATTTTGCTTACAGTTTCGATTGAAACCGTCCTAAAATAGAAACTATCTTCGATATTGTTAGCCGTATTAGAATTATAATATTTAATCAAATTTGGATCGCAACTCTGCTTAGGAATACTATTTATAAAATAATTGTGTATTTCATTTACATTACCTAGGCGAGACGGAATTTTAGCAATATCTGAATTAGTGATTTGTAAGTTTTTCAATTCATTCCATATCATTTTAAAATCTGAATTACTAAATTTATGTCTAAAATATGCTTTCTTTTCGCCCTGTAAAGTGGAATTTGTTAAATTGCGAAGTGATTTATAGTAATTCCAATGTGCAGGATTTTTAGATTTTCTAAATCTGGATTTAGCTTTGTTACGCAAGCGCATAAGCAATTTTAAATTATCCTGTAATCCACGGAGACCAAGGTTTAGTTATTTTGAAAGTATTTAACGGAGCATGCACATCAAATAACTGTATCAAGAGATTATTAAATAAATCAACCTTTTCATTGATATTATTTAACAGAAACATCCTGTTAAATGGTAAATGTTCTAAGTCGTGGAGAAAAGCTTCTTGATTAAAATATTTATAAAAACGACAAGTACGAAAAATTGGACCTGATGCAGCCGTGTTCATTTTGAGTTTACAGTAAACAAGATCATGATCAGATATTTCAGTATCACAAACTCCAGACTCAGCTACCAACGACATATCAGTTGTTAAAACCAGGTCTATTGAGGAGCAAGTATTTTCTGTAATTCTGGTAGGTTGAAGAATTAGCTGCTGCAAGTTTAAAGAAGATAACATATTTTTGAGATAAATAGCAGGAGCATCAAATTCTTTTAATATATTAATATTAAAATCGCCTAAGCAAAATACTCTTTCAGAAACTGACATTCTCAAGACAATAGATACTTCTAGCTCGTCGACGAAAGCTTTATAGTCGGTATTTGGTCTTTAGTGACACCCATAATTGTTCAATAATATCAGTAGATTGTACTACCTTATATTTGAGTGAATTATTAACATACAATCCTACACCACCTCCACGAGAACCTCTGTCTTTGCGTACAAATTTAAATCCTTCTATGTCAACAGCAGAACTAGGTACTTCAGGGATCAGCCATGTTTCAGTAACAGCGACAACGTCATACTGAGAACCTAAAATATAATCTCTTAAAGCAAGAAAATCGCTAAGTATAGATCTAACATTAATATGAACCAATAACATCAAACAAAACTAACAATTTAATCAACACCACACAAAAAATTACTAAATTTAAAATAAAATTATAACTTAATTAATACTTATTGTGCAACCAAGTCACGTGAACTTAGATTGCAATACGACTATAGGGTGGCATCCCCTTTCAACTTCTCGAGTTTTTCAATGTCCGTTAAACCATTTACGACAGATATTTTATTATTTATCTTCGCATATATATTTCCGTCAAAGGACCAAGCATTCCGTTTGCCAAATGATTCGGTTGCCTTCATAAGCAGATTAAATCGATCCTTAGTGAGATCTTCTTTTACGACAAATTTCGTACCCTTGAGGCGCCTTTTGTTAGTAAATACTAATCGCCGAAGACTGTACGTGGTGAATTTAACAATTATCGCACGAGCATACTGGAATGATTATCAGAGCTGACCCTTGTGGTAGACCTAATTCTGTGACAAGTGTCGATTTGGAATTGCTGTACATCCAACTTCATAGTATTGTTGCAAATATTTAAAACTTTATCAACAATGTTTTCTTTAGGAGCTTTTGGAACACCGTAAAAACGAAGGCAGCTCCTTCTAGAGTACTGCTCCAATTTATCCAGTTTTTGGGCGAGTTTAGCGTTTTCAGATTGTAGCTTTTCGATTCGGTCTTCGTAATCGTTAACGATTTTATCCATTTTATCATTAAGAGCTTCAACACTACTTTTGATATTATCACTAATGTCTGTTGCAGTCGCCAACTTTTTAACTGCATCTGAATCTTTCAACACTTCTTTGATAATTTCCATAAATTCCTCTTTCTGGGCTTTTGTAAAAACCATTTTAACAAAATCACTTGGACACGTGGAGAAATGAATAACTGTATCACGTTATGCGATTAGTTGTAGATATAAAACGAATGTAATGTAAATAAACTTCAAATTAGCGGGAGCCACTCGCATACACGTCTACACCATGCCAGCCATTCACTATTAAAGTAGTGTTGATGTTTTAAATTTTTTATTAATTTATACAAAAATTTTAAAAAAATCAAAGAAAGATCAAGTACAAATCAAGTAGGCTCTGATTTTGAACCGTCACTAAGGCACCAGATGGCGCTGTATCTCAAAAATGTATAGGGAGTTTGCGTTCTATATGTTTTATTTTATCTATGTATGTGATAAAGTAGTGGCTTCATCTGTTAGTACTATCGGTATTTTGACATCAAAGGAACCGACAGTGAGTGTCTCTAGTTGTTTGATTTATATATGCTGACCAAGCCCCCTATACGTCGGCCAAAGCTCCATGAAATCGGTTATTCCCAAACTAAAGTGACAAACGAAGCAAGTTCTTACAATTGTTTTCATAATAACCGGACAAAGGCTACTCAAAAATAACCTAGTGCGAAGATTAGTGCTAACACGGCCGACAAGTTCCTAGGTAGCATAAACTACTTTTCAAATCATATGACAAAATACGAGAATATACTTCGTTTCAAATCAAAACCAATACATGAATACACCTAGTTTAAACCAGGTTTAAGCAGCGGTTCAAACCAATTGCGTTGTTAAACTGCAGCTTTAATATCGTTTTTCTTCAAACGGCAGTAAAATATGCCATTATACTGCTGGATTGATGATGCTAAACTGTCACTTTATTGCCAAGCGGCAGATAATATTATCTGCCGCTGACGAGATCAAGTAATTTTCTTCGAATATTGTTCACAAAGTTGTAAATAATTTGTTATAAAAACGTTTGAAGAAAAAATACTATATGTTATTCGGAGCAAAAGTATCTTTATGTGGCTCGGCTGTACTTATCTGCCTCGCAAGCTCGGCAGATAACCCGTCCAGCCTCGCCACATAAAGTATAACTTTTGCTCCTAATAACATAATATACTATTTTCGGCGACTGACATCGAAAGTAGATTTTTCTCACTGTCATTTGCTACAGAAAGTTGACTTTTGCCGCTCGCCGAGCGTTTTGGGTTTCCGCGTGAACAAAATAGGTAGCCACGTCCGAATGTTTCCTTGAGAATGCCCGTCATTTGTCGAAATAATCGCGTCACATGTCTAATAGACTGCGTGAGTAATGTTAACTTGATTGTCAATTAATATTTGCAATAAAATGAAATATGACATTTTCCATTAATAATATGCTCAGTCGTCGAAAAAATAGTATGTATATTTTGAGCTAAAAGTGCGCTTGCCGCTTTTGTATGATTGCTGGTTTCGGCTTTGCCTCAACCAGCAATATTCATGCGCAAGCGGCAAGAATGCACTTTCAGCTCTTAACATACAATATACTACCATGTAAACATAAACGTTGCTATTGCCGCACCCATTACTGAAATTTTAGGCGTTTTAAAGTAGCTTTTAGGGAGCAGAAGAGAATGATATTGCTTACTTAATTAAGATTTAAAACCGTTTAAACGATTTTAACAGTTAAAAAAATCAAAACGAACTATACTAAGTTTTTAAACACTGGTAACAATCGACCTAGTTATGGTTTTATTTCATATATAAATTCATTAAATACCTGATCTGGAGTCATCGATATCAATAACACTGTATCTATCTAGAAATAAGCATTACTTTTTCACTTGCAACTTATTTCGAAATAGAACTCACATCTGTTCACACGAAGACATGAAACATCCAACAGGGTGCAATATCGTTCATAGTCTAAAAGTATATTAAATAATTAAACCAAGTAGGCAGAGACAATGGGATATTTACTTCGAAGAGGGTAATAAAAAGGAATGCACTCGCAATAATCAAACATTAGTTTCGCTATGCACTCGCTAATACACGTCCTGTAACTGTATATTGGGGTCCATTCGAGATTACCCTGTAATTTTTGATCATTAAGTCACATCTCTACCAAAAAGTATTAAACTGACCTCATGTTCAAGCAAGCAGTCTCTCTTTGCAGGTCCTAGGTTTCTGATACTGCTGGAACTAACAAATAGTCTTGGAGTCACGGAGATTGAGAGCTCTTCAGCGGTTCTTATGGTGTTGGCCATTAAGTCCATATCGGGATAATCATTTCCATCTTGCACTAGTATCTAAGAAAATGTTCAGTAATGTGAGATTAAATTTAGGTAGGATATACTTGCATTGAGACCAAATACTGGCGTGATTGGCGATACGTACTGGGCCTCCTCAATATCCAAAAGTAATCGTAAACCGTTTGATGGGCCTCCTCCATCTACATACTGATATTGTGAACGCTCAAGTTGACTGAAGTGGTAATCAAGTAATTTAAATCGTGGAGTGAACTAATCATTTGTAGTAAGAAATAAATACTTTCATGGTGATACAAGAAAAAAAAATTCAGTACTCAGAATTGGAAGGAAAAAATAGAGCTTGTGATTATTAAAACAATGTTCAATCAAATACCGAGAAATTATGCTTCAGCGATTCGAACAGCATCAAAAAGAAGGAACTAAATACATTCAAAGCAAAAGCAGGTTTTTGTAACCAAATATAAAATTATAAAACGACAAAAAAACAAGAGCTTGAAAAATAATAGTTAGAAATGTCATCAAAACAGGTAATTGGGCAAACACTGCTAAACATATTCTTTCTTTGAGATTCTATGAGTTTGTTGACTTAAAAAATGTTATACAGAATGAATTACCAAGAATGCAACCCCTTAAAATTTTAATAGGCAAGTTAACTTACACATACCAATGGTATACCCTAAAGCAGAGCAAAATTGGTTGCCTAATCAATAGCAAATAAAAGCAGCATTCATCTCACGCTTTTTTGGATGTCGACAAGGAGAACTTCTCTTATCCCCTTTCTCTGGTATTTTAAAATCTTCTCTGTATGCTTTTCTCTTTTGTTTATTTTCCGATTTGCTTACATACTATATTGCACACATCTCTCTTAACTCTTAATTTTCAGTAGAAAACATTACCAATACCATTTTAACTCATCCTAATAGGTGCGAAGGTTTTGACTTTACTACTATATAGGCCTATATAGAACAAATTAATATTTTAACCAAAATACTCTCATTTTTAAATAGTTGCTATAAAAAAATTAAAGGACATCTATATTTAAAAACAAATACATTGCTTTAAGTATCATAGAATTTGTAGGACAAATTCGTATTTTAGCTTAGTCTTCAGCGAAATACTTCATTTCTTAAGTATCATAAAAATGTAAAGGACAAATTGATATTTTAACTAAAATACCCCGTTTTAAAATATCATAAAAGTTATAGGGCAGATATTTTAAACGGGATCTTGTTTTTAAACAAAACTTGCCGATTTTTTAAATATCAAACACCAGAATCAGAAAAATATTTGTATGTAATACGTCATGGATGATTATTTATACCAGAAACGTTGGTTCAAACAATAATACTTGACTTTCTTTACATAAATAGTTCGCCAAAGTTGTTATTCAGAAGCCGACGACGATCTGAATTTTGATTACTTATATGAAAATTTAGATACAACTGCAATAGTAATTTACGATACAAGTAACGTTATCAAGCTTTTTAAATTACGAGAGAATAGTTTGAATGAACGAGCGACGTTAGGAGCGAGTTCTTTAAAATTCTCGAGTAATGTAGAAAGCAGATAACGTTACGTATATCGTAACACGGTTTATTTTATCCTAAAATACTAATCTTTTTCAAAATAGGAAGAATGGTTATTAATGACACTTACAACAGCGAGTGGTGGTATCACTAGTAAGATTAAAACTCAATACTGTATCGTTGGTAGCACTGGCAGGTTATGTTAAATTTGAGATTTTCAGGTTAAGTTTTCCTTCAGTTTGTGTCAAATAACAAACAAAACCCAACCTACTAACATCGAATTTGACATAGACTGACAATACACTTCAGTGCTGTCAACATATGATTAAATGCTAATAAAGTATGGTTATGTTATTTTTCTTAACAACACTAGTGCTGTTAAATGCATCTTAACGCAACTCGTTGCTAAGGAGTTATTGTCCTAATAACATAATAGGATAAAATAAAAATGGTTAAAATGATAGGAATGTTCAAGATTTTTGAAAATTATTGATAGTGTTCGTTTTACAAGGATTTATTGAAACTCTTCTTGATGATTACACTACATCAAGTAATAGTTTTTCATTTGCAATAAAATTAAGGATAAAAATGTACTAGAAAAATATCCATATTTTGAAAATTTTAAACTTATCGAAAAGGCTTGATATGAATATTCATCTCATTTATGGAAACAACGCTAAATCACGATATGCTGCTCTTACAAAAGAACGATTGGAGGTTGCAAAAAAATCCAATCATTATTTTCAACCCGTAGGTACAGTCGTGTGCAAATAAATCTGGGACAGTGTTTTTTTCACATGCAGATTCAGTTAAGAATTTGAAGAATATTTCCATGGATTTCCTCTTATCAGAGAGAGTTACGGGTTTCAGTACCTGTTAAAGTTTAATGTAACTCTTTCTGATAGCAGGAAATCCATGGAGATATTCTTCAATTCTTAACTGAATCTGCATTTGAAAAAAACACTGTCCCAGATTTATTTGCACACGACTGTACCAACAAAATATTTTCAGGAAAATTTTATTTTTATTAATGAATTTCAAGATAACTAACTATAACTGGTGCTTATCGGATTTCATCTAATCAAAATTATTCGAAGCTTTTATAAGAACATTTCAAGATAAAGTTGATTGACGGCTTATTACAAGATTTCGGAAATTATTAGAAGATTCTATAAGAGAATTCCAAGATAATATTGATTGGAGAGCGCATTTCAAAAACTATCAAAAGGGTTCATCAGAGAATTTAAAGATAATCTCTTTCGATATCACGATTCTGAATGTTTGTTCGACAGTTAATCTGAATAACTATTCTTGTAATACTAATGACAATCTTAAAAATACAACAACCGAATATTTTGAACTTTTTTCATATCTAAAACCTAGTAAAAATAAATAAATATAAAGTGACAGTGATTCAATTCACTTGTTCACTTTAAAAGGATTAGATTCTTATTACCAATACTTTCATAATATTGTGTCAGAGATAAACATATTGAAATTATATTTGATTATCTTATAAAAGACGAAATTAAACTAAAATTTAATCTTGGTAAAGATTTTTGGTGCCTTAAGGAAGCTTAATTCTGACAATCCGTGATCGATGTATTCAAATATATAATTATTTTGAAGTTAAAACGTGGGGACATGATATTGATAGTCTGTTTATTGAAAGAATTTCTTATAAAATAAATGTATTTACCCTTTTTATTAAATCACAAATACTTAGTATCCGAAAGATATAACGTCAAAGTTTTCTTATCGTAAACAAAACCGAATTCTTTTGTTTCTATTTAATTTTTTTAGGTTTTTACTACTCTCGTCTAAAAGACGAAAGAAGTATTGTAATCGCAAAAAAATTGCTTCCGAGATTTCTTCAGATCTTTACGTTTTAGGGCCCCTCGATGTGACGAAAATCAGGTTTTCTCAATTCCGCCCGGCTGTTTGTTGTCTGTTGCCGGTATAACTTACTTATTGGAGGAGGACGATATTTTGCATGCGGCTTATATGCTTTCTTGGCAGAAAACCAAGAACATTTCGGTAAAATATATACAGGGTGAGCACATTAACATAATAACATTCTGCTTTAACTCAAGAACTATTACTTAAATGGAAGTAATATTTTGAACATAGCTCAGGTTTTTACCTTTAACGAAAAATGGCATATTTTATAGCCAATAAAATTATGATTCGAGCATTCTAAATTTTATTTTAAAAATGTTCCATAAATATCCTAATTTAAATTTCCAATTGTAAAAAATAGCATTAGCCTTGAAATAATTTGCACTTGTAAAAATGTATTAAAACAGCCTTAGCCTCGACTTGAATAAGAAACTGTAATCAGAGCAGGCTTTAATTTTATAATAACAATGCAATATCGATGTAAACAAGAACCGTTGGGGTATTTTAGCTTCCCCACAAAAATTAATTTAAAAGTTAATAAATAGCAATTTTTCCAATTATAAAGTGTTTCAACTTAGTACAGTGTCTTTGAGGCTGCAGAGGATTTTGCAGGGACAAAAGTGTTCAACTGTGCCTCGAGTGTAGCTGGTGTTTTTTTGTGGTTGATTTGGAGATCCTAGCGAAATTAAGAGCTTTGGAAAGTTGAGGTAGGCAGCGATTTTCGATTAGTTAAGATCACAGAGGAGCGAAAGAGCTGCAGGCAAATCGCGAGGCATCGGGGGCTTGAACGGTAGGCCAACAGAGAATAATGGATTCATTTCGTCGCGAGACTTGCAGCGGGCCCAATTTAGGCTGAAATATCTATTGCAGAAACCAAAACAAGGTGAGAAATTTGTTTATTCTGAAAGCAAAACAGTGGATTTTCTGTGGCATCTATTTTATGCATTTCCGGTCGTAGCGTCCCTTGAGTGCTTTGTTAAAGTGGCGTCTCTTTACTTACGTTTTTTATTAGCTAGGCAACGCATCTTGCGCAATAACCGACGTAATTGTTAAAATTCTAAGCTAAATATTTTTTCAAATGTGAGGTTAAATTGCCATATTTCACATCTGATTTTAGTTCCTATTAGTTTAAAAGTTTCGATTGCATTTGAGAAAAAACAAGAACAATTTATGTGATAAGAGATTCAATCCATTTGAGACTAGAGTCATTAATTGAATTTTACAAATAAAAACAGAGTTAGACCCTAATTACATTTATTGTAATATAGAGGTGAACACTTTCAAAAAATAATATTTGGTTTCGTTTTGCTTTAGCTGTGAAATAGATAAAAGTAGTCATTTGCACATAGCTCAGGCTTTACCCTTGACGCAAATGGGACCCAACAGATTCAGGATAAATGTTGCAAAAAATACAAAAATGGACAACGATAAGTGCGTTGTGTTTAATGCAGCCTGATCGCACAGATGCGAGTGGTTCTGCGGGCTCGCGGGCTACTGCCAAGCATTGATATCGCATTCTCAGGCGCTGAAATTTGATCCCACCGCCGGTAATGTTTTTTTAAATTTGAAAATTGATGTAATTGGCGTTATTAAGTGTTTTATTTTATTGTTTTAGTATTATTAGGAACGTTAAGATATTTTCACCCTTACTTTCTTTTAATTTTTAAAAATGTTTAGTTTCACAACACCAACTGGTAAAGATGACTGTTTCTGTGTACAATTGAGAACTCCTTATGCACCATTTAACATTACTTATAGTAAGAAACATTTTGCAAAACTTATTTATGTTCGTATTAACTATTGTGCCCTATAAATGTAGTTATGGGTACCGCACTTTTGACTTTTAGTTCAGCTTTGTATAGAGCATGCCTATTCTAGTATAGAATTCTGTAATTTTTTTTATTAATTTGGCATCTCCATATATCGGACAACGCTGTCTTTATGATTTCATTGGATCGCAGCATTATTAATTAATACATGGTTCTCCAACTGGTATGACCTATTTAAAATAGGTTGTCATGGAAAAGCAAATGATATTTGAAGTTTGTCCGTTTGACATAATTGTATCTGAATGCGTGCAATTTTAATTGAAATTGATAGATTTCCACTAAGCGCGGCTCATGCAAGATACAGTGAACATAATCTAGTAGAAATGTTACAAAAGAAATTTATTCCCAAATATGAAAATGTTTATTGGCCGCTAAGATTGCCAGATTTATCCGTATTAGATTTCTTTGTGGGAATATTTAAAAAAAGAGTGTATTAAAACCGACAATTCAAGCACTATACCCTATTTTTTAATGACGCCGGCAAAGTTATGCAACCCAAAATACTATTTTCAATGTATTCTAGATTCAAAAATGTTATTTTTCAAGTGTGTAATCCATCATGAATTTAGTTTATTTTACGTGACAGTTTGGTTAATATCATATTTTTGTTTAATGTTAATTATAACGTAAGAGAACATAACAAAGTTATATTTCATGACACTTATTCTCGCTTGAAAATATTTCTTATCTCATAAATTTATGGGATACGAAAGTTAAATGACTAGTTGATAACTGTCAAGTTAGACCTATAGGAGAATCCTTGATTCATAAAATTACGTCAAGTTGACTAGTACCTATAATTGAATAATGGGTTGCATAACTTTATTCGTAGCATTAAAAAAATAGAGTAGAGAAGTGAATATACTAATGACAAAGTTTTAGAAATTCGTTGGAGCAGTGTTTAGCGACCGATGGTAGTCATTTAATGGAAATTATCTTTAAGAATTAAAATTGCATAATATATAGTTGTTGAACATTTCAAAGTTATTTCATTTCAATGTTTAATACTTTTTTACAGTATTTATTTTCATATTAAATCGTACCAGTTGAAGAACCCCGTATTTATGTGAGGTGAATCTAGTGGTTTGTTATGTCACTTTGGTCTTTTATATTTCACCAAATTGTACTAAATGCGGCTCTGGGCTCCCGGAATTATAATCGAATTTAGTTGAACGAATATTAAGATGTTTGCGACCTACAAGCTTCGTAAGCGATTTTCTTGGGACCAAGTAGTTCATTGTAGTCATTGCCGGTTAGATTGTATTCTCTGAATTGTATTTACAAATTCATTCTTTGTTCTATTTTATAGATAAGGCAGTTTCGCGTTTCAACTTCTTATTCAAGCTCTTTGAAAATAAGTTTTGGGGGACCCTTTGTTGTCGCGTAATGTTTAAACACTCTATTAAAACTCAATCTCGCTTTCCGACAGTCGTAGATTCTGGACTTCTTAGTAATTATTCTTATCGGTCGAGATATTTAAGCTCCCTGAAATTTCTTTACGCAGCAGTTTAAGTATTCTGGAACTTTCCTATTTGCTTTATTGTTTGAGCAGGGCTTCCCCGAATTTTGTAGCCAGAATTTTGCCAACTCAGATATTGCATCAGCCGTCCAAGTTTTGCCCCAAGCTTTGGCAAAGAGAAGAAAATGTTGATAAGCCATTTGGTCCTCGTGCATATGGAGATATTAATTTTAGAACCCAAACTTTTCTTCCGATGGGCTATCACCAAGCCCCGTGCATTTAGAATTTCAATTAGTAGCCAGCACCCGAATAAGACAGTTGTGTTGTGAGGCTCGCACCCCGGCACCTCCGAGCCGGGGGCTGGGTTGTTTAGTGCTCGAGTTAATTTGGATTTTTAAGTGAGTTCGGCCCCAGTCTTCATAGCCGAAGGTGCAAAAAGAATCTTAAGGTTCTAGTGCGAAGGGTTAGGCCCACGAAACGTTTTTTTTTTTTTGGGAAACTGCGTCTTATTGTTCCGTATGCTAACCGCTCATTAAGTATTGAGGGAAGCAAAATTTGCCGTCGTGCACATCAAACCAAGACGTCGCTTAATAATTCCCGCCTGTGTTCTCGTGTAGTTCAAGAAACTTTGCTCTGCAAATCCTGATTACGTTCGTTGGGCCATCCCGAAGACTGGATTAACTTCTTGCCGACACTCTACCGACCCCTTTCGTTCCAGTGTGGGGGGCCCGCACCACTTCAGCGTCCTGCCAAGCCTCACCGAGGCCTGTTTTACAGTAACTACCGACTCCATGCTTTAAGCTAAGGTAGGATAATTATTTGTATTTGTTTCGCTTAACCTAAGTGCCTTGTGAAGTGGCGTAATCGCTTTATTGTGCGCTATCCGAGGTTCACGAACATTGCGTGCGCCGATTTGATTTAAGTATTTGATTGAATTACCATATACAGGAGCTTCACTCCTGTTATTTTGTTTTGCTTGCATTGTAAATTTATAGGTTAAGGTAACTTTTGTTTGGGATCCTCTATTCATTTAGGATGTACATGCTGTATTGAATTTGAGTTCACCTTGGTGTGATATATTAAATGTAAATATTGTCCACTTCAGCCTAGTTATTTGTTGATTTTAGAAACCGTTGGTCACCAACTAATTACGGCAACAGCCGAATGTAAATGAGTGTAAAGTTAAAGCATGCCCTTCAATTAAGCAAGCCCTAAGATTTGGGCTAGTGTCAGTGTTTTTTAACCTTCTAGGAGGGTGGCCATTAAGGTAAGCCATTTGATTTCAAGGCCACCCTGTGTTTGTACCTGCAGACTCGGCGGAGCTTGGTGAACAAAGCTGAGGTGGATCGCGGCAAACCTGGTGAATTTCTGGCATAGCTTCCGTGACGTTTCTCGTTTTGGTTCACGAGAGCTTTTCGTCCCTTAAAGCGAGTGGCGCCTAGAGCAATATTATTTTGAGCAAAAGTATAGGGTAAGTGCCGTCAATTTTGAGTGAGCTTTCGAACCACCCCTTCTCGATTGAGCCAGCTTGAGGGTAACAGGTACACCTCCATCTGTTCCGACATATTTTAAGATCTGTGTTATTGTGAAAGCCAGCGAGCCCTTTATTTTTTTCCGAATTTGTCTTTTAGAACGACCTATGTCGCTTGAGTTAAATTATCATGTAACAGGTTTGCTACACGTACAAATCTTGCACTCACATTTATGTGCGTTTATTTTCACGCTTTAGCATTTGAACGAAATATTTAGATAATAAGTAACTTCGGACTATTAGAAAGGCATGTGAGTTGATCTGGTTTGGCAATGTGATAGAAACAGGAAATTACAATTGCAGAAAAATTGCACATGCAACAAACAAGAAACTAAAATAATATTTTGCAAAGATATTCAAAGTGAAAAGATTGAATACAGAACTATTTAATATAACAATAATTTATGTTTCTCCATTAGTAGCTTAGTAGGGTAAATAAAAGTTTTTAGAAGAAAATGTTTTAGTTCATTATGAATAAACAAAAAGTGTGTTCCAAATATAACACAATGATTTTTTCTCGTAAAATTACTAAATGTCCCTAACAAGCATCTGTGAGATAGCATGCATACATATAAGACACATTTAAAGATCTTACCCAGTTTCTTCCAAAATATAAGTTCCATCATAATTGAAAGAACAACAGTACCCTGCAGTAGTTTTTACAAATTGAACTATAGATGAACATGGTATTTCTTTCAATTGCCAAAAGCATTTTTTGACCATACTGTTGCAGGGATGTGCAAGCTTAAAAAATCGTATAAAATTAATAATGTTATTAACTATATACCATACTCTAAAAGCTGTGCTGTTAATATACAGAGCGGTCTTAGATATCTTTATGTATAGCCACGTTTAACAGAACAGTTATTTCAATAGAAACATGTACCCTTTTCCTAAACAAGCGTTCTAAAATGAATTTTGTTATTGTTCTGGTATTATGTACGTTCTTAAAGCCAATGGTTTCATTTACACAGGTCGTACGTATACAGGGTGAGACGTCCTTAGAACAACCATTTTAGCAAAATACTATGAAGTACTCAGAAGATGTGTATTTTACGAGTCAGCGATTGCTAATAAAACATGTAGATTAACTTCGTTCAGTTCCTATATTATTTATTTTAATTTAGAAAGAGTGAAGCAGATGAAGATACAATTTCTAGTTATCTTAAAAAGTTGTATTTTTTAAATAAACCAGAGATGAATATGACAAAATGTTTGCTTTAAGTTTTGAACAATTAAGAAGCATATGAAAAATATTCGAAGTAGGTTGTCAGGAGTAGACGTATTTATTAAATTTACAATGAAACATACAGGATCACTTAGTATATCCAACCTAATATTGTATTCGTGGTACCAGAAATAGCCGCCAAGCGGCCGCGTAACTACGGAGCACGATGGTGTAATGGTTCAGAGTTGGACTGCTGAACAGAAGGTCACGAGTTCGAAACTTATCATTTTAACAGATTACGAAGACTAAATTAATGTGACTTAAGAAGCGATCATCCTAAACAGCACATATCAAAAGTCACTGCATTTCAACACTGTGCCGAAATATCGATAAGACGCATGCACCATTTTATCTTGTTTACTATTAATTTTGTCTTAATTGCATAAAAGTTGACTATTTTCTTTAATAGTTCAAAAAGATTTAAAATGTACTTCTGGACGGCTTCACCATGAATACATATATTCAGATTCAGGCAGTAATAAGAAGAAAAAGACTCAACAAGGGCAGATTTCTTGTTAATGACATTAAAGAAAATTACTTTGTAACAGGCGATTAAGTTGTGCACAAAGAAAACTGTCCAACCTTTTGCAGCACAAGTTTGAAGGTTCGGTTAAAATTATGCGAAAGTTTTCAAAAAATAAATTTATATTTCGAGAAAATGATGATAAATCTATAGTTAACATTAATGAAATTATTGCTGTACTACCACCTCCTTTAATGTCTAAAGGGGGTAGTCTGTATAGGTACTTTTAATAACACTTTACTACAATTTATAAACTATTTCTTTACTTTTTTCAGTTTATCATTTGCTTCTCCTTTATATTTAGATTTTTGTATTTAGTTATCATCATTTTTATCAGTAAGTAGCTGTTGTATATTCTTAAAATTTGACATTTTTATTCGAGTTAAGCTTGTTGTATCCTAAGTTCATACCCACTTTTCGTTTTTTTTTTTTTAATAAAATATACAATCTCAAATTACTTCAAGAAGCTTGGGCGTATAGATAGTTAGATAGATATAGATATGCATTGTAATTTCATACCGTGAAATATTTTTGTTTAAAAAGAATATTTTGATTTTTCAAAATCTCCGCTATAAAGGTTAGGTGAGTTTTTTAAGAATGATCCATATGTGTTTTGGTTTGTGCTATATTATATTATCTATAAAAATTTATGATTTGTATATTTTTTTATCCGGCATAATAATTTTCATTGCTTGCTTGCTTGCTTGACGCCACTTTGAGAGTGAACCCGTGGGCAGAATTGGTTGATTTTGGTGTCAATCGACTCAGGGCGACGCAAGTGGGCCAGTAGTAGGGTTTTCAAATTTTTATAAGTGACTTTTTTTATGTGGATTTTTTTGTTGATAGCTAACCTCAAAATTAAATCGACACACAAAATGAATCACTCTTGTACAAATTGCATTAAATGAATTATTTCGCTCCCAATTTGGGTGCAGAACGCTAGTATGATAATAAACATGTTCTTATATAGCTTATTCCGCATTTATTTTAAAATGATTGGCAATGATCGTTTTTACTTCCTTTTACGATAAAGGAAGTATTGGATTCCCCCCAAAAATTAGAAATTAAGGTTTCAACAGATATTTACGTTTTAGAGTACCCTGAACCCAAAAGAACATGTTTTTGTTCATTGGTCTGTCTGTCTGTGTGTCAGTCTGTGTACAGAATATCTCAAAAACAAAAGAGGTATGGCGTGTAAACTTTATATATAAGTTTTGTGTACTATGTAGATGCAACAGCAAGCTTTTGAAGAAAATCGCATAACCGAAAGTAGGTGTTTACTCTTGTGATTTTTCAGTTTTTTATTTTTTTCAAAAAAACCGCTCTAACGATTTGTTTCAAACTTTACACTTTTATTACATTTTTAACGTGTATTGATGTGAGATTTTCCAGTTAAATGTGTACTTCTAAAATGGGTTACTTTTGTGTTTTTTTCTATTTTTTTTATTAACTCCTATTTTAAATAAAACACCCGGTATATTATTAGATTTTTTAATTCAGCTTAAAGTGCTAGAGAAAATTTGTCGCTTCAACTAACGCTCTATTCGGTATCGTTTTTGTAGAATTTGTAAGTTTTGAAAATTTTTGACAAATGCTTGAAAATTAAAAAACAAATTTTTGGCTAATTATAAGAAGGAAGTTGTGTGAGTGTATCACACCAGATTTTTTCAGTTAAATCAAAATTGAGGGGGGGGGGGGCAATATTGGAAACATATCGATGTTTTTGGTATTGGACTAAATATGGATATCACTGATAACTATATTGAATATACTGCTATAATAAATATGCAATATTTCGATATATCAAATATTGATTATATGGATAGATCAATAAATGGAAATATTGAAAACAGATCAGTTTATGGATATACGAGTTGTATCGTTACCAACATATTGACCGGTTTTCAAATTCATATTATTATTCGATATATTGAGATATTATCTCAGCTTTATTAAAAACTATAACATTCACTATATCAGTTTTTGTTATAAGAATGATCCTCAACGATCAAGCTGCCCTCACTAATGCAAAAGCTGATAAAACTGAATATCACTGAGAAATTGAGTTCTTTCCACAGTCAGTGATTCAAGTGCTCCTTATGAATTATATTACCTCAGCCATGATGCGATCCATGTTATATCCATAACGTTTCAAAATGTTATAGACTTCCTTATAACCACTCATATCGTCCAAATCCTCAAATACAATTA
The DNA here is from genome assembly GCA_940337035.1 of Agriotes lineatus. Taxonomy (NCBI): domain Eukaryota; kingdom Metazoa; phylum Arthropoda; class Insecta; order Coleoptera; family Elateridae; genus Agriotes; species Agriotes lineatus. The sequence continues at coordinate 93,707 of CALNHX010001920.1, forward strand.
AGGAAGACAAGTTGGCGACCATATCAAAAAACACAGTCTCGTTAATTCCACTTCCATTTCTGTGGTGCAGCAGCAGATTATAATTTAAAGAACCTTTAGCACAAGTGGAGCTACTTACACTGCATGTAGAAGATGCTGTATGTTATCCTTATAAACGATATTCAAATTGCACACTGTAACAGCTGGGAAACGAACCTGGCCTACGGGATATGATGTTGATGTAATTGTCGTCTTTATGGATCTCTCCTGGTACTGCTGTATTTGTAGTATAATCAAATAGATACATAAAATGAAACTGAAACAAATCATGCAAGAAAAGAAGGATCGGGTACATATTGAATTTTTGTGTGAGATGTAACGAAATCCGTGAAGGCTAGTACTTTTGCAGCACCATGTAACTGCATGTTTTACTTGTGTACCGATGTTGCCTAAAAGTAATATTAATTTGTAACGGGTGGGTATTTATAAAATTATTTGGGGTTGGCCTGGATTAAAAACCGTATGTCTTCTCTTAATTAAAAATTTGAAAATGACATGGCAACTGAAAGTAGGCGCACTAAATCTAGACATACGTTCAGTAAATCATAACCAACTCCAAAGAGATTTATTAATAAACACCCTTTAGTTCAGTAAATAAGATGTGGAATTATTTAAACTTACGAAACAGTCCCATCCTTGATTCTGGATTATGTAGGTACGTTAGCTTGTTAATTATCAAAAGTCATTTTATATTCTTTCGCAGTAGCTGTTATTATTCTTCGTTATTAGTCAGTTTTGTAATGGGACTCTAAATCATAATTATGGTAACTATGGCATGTCAACGATACAAACTTCTATCGTAATTATGTATATTCGATATAATAGAATGTTAAAATTTGTATATATTTAGTACCAAAACGAAACACTCTCCCAATTAAATTTCTACTTAGACATCCATAAATTCAAGTTATATTACTTTATTGGAAACACGTTAGGCATATTTGTATATGTAATTTAGACTACATATATCGTTTAATTGAGAATTGCATTTTAAGAATTATTAAGACTTACTTTCCATTTCAATGCAAACTCACTAAATTAATTTTAAACCTTTGAAAAGCAGTTATTAAATAAATACAATGTCTTCTATTCAGGTAATAATTTTTTAACCAATTAAAACATGGAGAGCAATAATGAGAGAAAAGCATGGAGGAGAACGGTAATGGACACCCAGGACCAGATGGGAGGCCACGGCAAGAGAACACTGCTAAACTGATGAAAGCAACATAGAAAACAAGCAGTTGTACTTTAGAAAGTAGAAACAAATTTCCTCGTCATTGCAGTTTGCCAACAGTAGTTTAAAGGTTTTTCAGAAACATTTCAGGAACCGTTACGAAAACAAATCCTACAAATGGGAAAACCACCATCAGAATTGCGTGGGTGGGCTAATCACCTCCAGCCTCCTAAATTATACGATTAAAGAATCCGAAGCAGTAGAAAACCGGACGGATGATACGTCGACAACCTTTGGCGCGACGACACAGAGACGAATTGAAACTTGGAAATTAGAATGTAAGAACCTTGCAGAAACCGGTATATGACACCAAGTAGAAAAAATGACATTCACTGGGATTGTCGCTAAGTAAAAGAGCAAACGATAACCGAATTGCATGAGCGCCAATCTCAGAACGAATAATACAAGTTCGCGTTAAGTCCAAAGTTCGAAATAAAGAAGTATAAAGATATAAATCAAGATATAATTATTGGCGACATAAATGCCAAAGTGGAAAATGAACCAATCAGTAGAAAATAGAAAAAATCGTTATTGAATGACAGAAATAAAAGAAGAGCAGGTATAGATAGCAACCACCACTTAGTAATAGCTGAAATCAAGATAAAAATCGCCACCTCTGAGAACAATATCAACAAAGCAACCAGAGACCCAGACCCTACGACGTATCAAAACTCGAAGATGAAAATACACGAAAAAACTTTATAGCGGCCAAGAGACCAATGCAACACTCTAAACAATACGAATGAAGATAATCGTATAAACGAGAGGTGGGCTGAAATAAAGGAAATGTTTAACAAAAATGCGAAGAAACCATAGGGCACAAAGAAAATGGAAAGAAACCATGGATTTACGATAAACGCTAGCAAAAGATACAAGAACGGAAAGTTCTGAAGCAAAAACTAAACTGCGGAATAAACCCAACTTTAACGAATTTAGGCAAAATAAAGTTAGTAACGTTAGGACAGTTTATTCCATGTAAGAACATGGCCTGAGATAAGGCGAGTCAGGGTCGCCGAATTATCTCTTTCCGAAACTCATGTTAGAACAATTTCCCGGAGCTAGTACGTTCCTGTATTTTCGGCATAACTTCAGCCAAATTCGTAGTTTATTGATGTTATCAAACCTTAACTCTGCACGAACCTTATTTCCGCCTAGTTCGTATCTCAACACTTTGCAGTTCTTGTATATTTATCAAAATTCAATTCTTTGTACGCTGGTTTTATAAATTCAAGCTTTATTTCTGTTTGGGGTGACGCCGCCTATTCCCACATGCATCGTGCCTTATCGTCGCCTTCACAGAATTTTGTTGTTTAAACAGGCCCAAATCTTTTCACGGCGACAAGAAGACGCAATAAAACGCTCGGTGATTCACCGAGATATTTAGCCATATATTACATTTGGTACTGAAATATTTTTAAATTGGGCGACGGAGTATGTAGCCTCTCGTTGTAGAAGAAAGATGCATTGTAGGACACGGCAACAGCCGTTAAATTTGGCCGCGCTTCTGAATTCATTACCGTTTCGGCTTTGGTTGAAAAAACACATTTGTGCCGATTAGCGCTTCGGTTCGCATCGCTTTTCGGCCGGGGTGCCCTTGTAATTTCGCTTTCCGAATGATCGGTGTGCTTTCGTTAATTTTTGGTGCCTTCTGAGGAATTGTTTAACCTACCGGAATGCCTTCTGAAGAAATAGAACTGTTTCGTTTTTGTGGCAATCCTTGGTGTTTGTTGTGATGTGAACATTAGCTGTTGGGGGTTCAAGTGAAGCAAGCTAGTTAGTGTGGTCCGAGTCTAATACCGTTAGGGTTGCGAGACCTTTAATTTCGCTATGGCGAATCATTAACGGACTCTCAAAAATACCAGCACTAGCTTAAATAAGACGTCATGTTGTATCTTGCATGTTGAGGACTTCGTCCCGTTGTTCCTGTATTGGAAGTTCCGTACGTCTTTATCCGTTCTGGGAATATCGTATTGCCAACCCCTGGCGGTGGCAAACTTCATCGAAGTCTTGTTCCCGCATCCCGCCAACACCCTGTGGTCTCTCGGTCGTTCTTTTCTTCAGGCATTTTGGGGCAGTTTATTTGGGAGAACTGATCACCTACAATTCTACCGCGCGTCTACCGCAGTAAACTAAACTCCTTCAGGTAACACATTTATGTACAAAATTTATTGTGTATAGCGTACAGTGGACGTAACATCTCGTCCAAAAGTGGTTTATTGTCACCTATATAATTTATTATTGAAATAGAGTCCATTATTAAGTACTTATGCTTTTCATTTGCTGATTATGATATTTGCATGCTTTATGTGTGTAATTTTCTGTTGTAAAAAGAGTTTACCAGCTGCACCAATGAGTTATTTTTGCAAGATAAGTCAGTGTTGTACGTGGATCGTCGACCAAACTCTGCCAAGCCAGAAGTAGAAAGTTGGGCCTACTTACTTCCACGTCCAAAGTGGGCCCACCCGTGTTGATTTTGTTGTCCCGATTTATTCCGAATGTGGTGGCGCTTCAATTATTGAACATTTTTTACCTCTCGTACCGGAATACAGCTTTAACATCGGTAACACCCAGTCAATGTGGCACACCGTTAACGGCGTGAGTGATGTGGTTAGGATATGAAAAACACAACATACTAAAGACAAAGAAGGTAATTTACTAATACTGCAAAAGACCTTTTAAAAATCTGGTGTTATACACGCACACAACTTCCTTTTACAGTGATTTTATAATTAGCTAAATATTTGATTTAAAATTTTTAAACATTTGTCAAAAATTTTCAAAAATTACAAATTCTACAAAAACGGTACAAAATAGAGCGTTAGGCAACGAGACAAATTTCCTCTAGAATTTTAAGCTAAATTCAAAAATGTAATAATATACCGAGCGTTCTATTTAAAATAGGAGATAATAAAAAAAATAGGAAAAAAAACAAAAGAAACCCATTTTAGAAGCATTCAACTGGAAAATCACCTATCCCACATCAATACACATTAAAAATGTAATAAAAATGTAAAGTTTGAAAAAATCGTTAGAGCCGTTTTTGTCAAAAAATCGAAAAAAACTGAAAAATCACAAGAGTAAACACCTACTTCCAGTTATGTGATTGTCTTGCTGTCGCATATACATAGTATACAAAACTTATATATGAAGTTTCAACGCCATACCTCTTTTCGTTTTTGAGATATTCTGTTCACAGGCAGACACACACACAGACAGACATACACACAGACACACAGACCAATGAAAAAAAATGTTTTTTGGGTTCAGGGGACTCTAAAACGTGAAGATCTGTTGAAAACTCAATTTTGAATTTTTGGGTAAATCCAATACTTCCTTTATTGTAAAAGGAAGTAAAAATAGCAAGAACGTTTCCAGTAAGTATTGAACCCCAATTATAAAAATATTCAAGGAGGCACTATACGGTTACGGCCAAATAAAAACGACCACCATTTTGACATTCTATGTCATTTTCATAAATTTTGATAAATTAGGCTTTTACTTGACAGTACCTTGACAATTTGAATTCTTATTCTGATTTAATACGAATTCACAATAGAGTAAAGTACTGCCTGGTTTTATTTGGCCGTAACTGTACATAACAACGACAACGAGGGAGAACATATATATCAAAACATCCAAATAAGAATCGCTGTAGAAGTTTCAAACTGCCGTTATTGCTGACTACGGACCACATGTATGTGAAATTGTCCACCACCTCGAAGTAATTAAGAATGTCTATTATTATAAGATTCGTTTTTGCTCTGTTGATTTTCAGACCACACTTACTATAGCTTTTTGCCCCGACTCGATTAATGAATTTAACGACTTCCGTTTCACTAGCTACTGTAAACGTGGTATCGTCAGCAAAACGCAAGTTGGAGATTTTTTTACCTCTTATGGAGATTCCTCCATTCTAGCCATCTACTGCAGTTCTCATAATATATTCTCCATAAAGATTGAAAAAGTCTGGGAAAAGTTTACAGTCTTGACGTACTTACTTTGAATGAATTGGAGTTGCCTGTACTCACTGTTGCCATGTTTCCCTCATATATTTTTTTGTGAGATGTTCTTGCTACTCCCTTGTTGGGAAGTAGCTTCCAAAACTGTTTCCGGTTTACACAGTCAAATGCTTTCTTAGAATCTAAAAAGCACACTATCAATTGTAATTGATGTTCTCTCCCTTTCTCAATAATTTGTCTTATGTTGAGGATCTGTTCTTGTATACTTTTGCCTTTGAGGAACCCTGCTTGTTCTTTTGGAATTTGGGGATATATATATAGGGTTTGAGGCGTTACTTGAGGATTAGCAGTAAACTTTGTGACATTTTGCGTGCCGCCTCCAAAATGTTTTAGAACGTTTTAATTGCCGTTATCAATTAGTAGGCGCTATTACAGTCTCAAAAATAAGAGTCCAGGTGTAAAACCGACGAGTTGCGCAAGCTTCGCAGCGCCGCTTGATCCGCGTATCTTTACTTTCCGTCCGCACCGAAGTATAACACTTAGCCCCTCTTAGATCTTCTTAGGAAAAGGACGTGGAAGGAGATTCCAAATCATATAAAAAAGTGATGCCCGCTCAGTCCGAAAAGAGATCTAACCCGTTTCTTCCAGACCAGAACCTGAGCCTCGGCCGGAGATTCTTGAGTCCTTGGGCCCAAGGGGCTCCTCCAGTCATCGTCAGTCTAAATACCTGTCCGTTCATGTAAGTTCGATTCCCAGCTCTTAAATGAGAAGTTGAACTGCCTGAGCCACCCTTATTTGACCAGTAATCCCTTGTTTCAGTTAGTAAAATTGCCCAAATAATCATGTTCAGCCCTTGTAATCCTCCAGCGCAATGGAAGATTTTGCTGCTTAGACTTTACCTAGATACCTGTCTAGTAGCCCGTGAAACCACCCTGCTAATAAATAATTTCTCCAGATAGCTCGCCACCAAGATCCATCAGCACGAGCTTCAAAGCTGAGTAAATTCGTTTAATTCGCGGCCGCTCAAATTTTGCCGGCGTTCGTTTTGAGCGCTAGTCCAGCAAAGTCATCCTCAGGCTCTGAAATCTCTAAATCCTTCTAGCTAGCGTGACGACTTTTTTTATTTGCCCGGCTTGGGGTGGCTGTTAACTGCCCCAGAATCATTTTGGATTTTGCCTAACCAAGCCCAAAATCTGGAGAAAACCGGGACTGACGAGCTTAAGCAAAATTATTAAATTTTGGTTTTTCATAGCTATTTGAATCATAGGACCGTCCGTATTCGCTGCCAGCGAATGCCTCCCGGCCTGCAACGCAAAGGACACCAGAAGAAACTTTCTTTTGTTGATTTCTTTTTGTAAATAATTTTAAACCATATTTTATTTTGTATATATAGATAAATAAAATAAACACCTGAAATACTAGAAATAGTTTCTGCTAACTTTTTATAGAAGGCATAGCTGTATTATGTTGTCTCACAAAATAGGACGTTAGTAAACTACATGACCCAGATGAATTCGAAATAAAGCAGACGAAACGTGAAACGAATGGCAAGAACTCAAACTGGTAGCCAGAAATAGGGCCCGATGGAAAAATAATGTGGAGACCCTATGCTCAGGGAGGGATGGGCCGAACGGGTCTCCGGGAATTTTCCCGAAGGCCGGTCGGTTTTGGGCCGGTGTGGGCGAGTCTACGATAAACAATTAAAAACCCTTAAATTAAAAATAACTTTATTTTCGGTATTAAATTAGATTTTGGAAAATAAAGTGTTTCGCCAAAGAATTGATATATGACTCAATATCTAAGAACGGTTTGTGTAACAGGCTGCATGGCTTAATTGCCATGTCGGTTGAGCGCCGACCGGGTGCGTCCCCAGGTGGCGGATAGGGGAACGGCCACGACCCTTTACGGGAATGACTGGTCAGCAGCACAGCTGTCGCAGACCAACTCGCATACCGTAAACCACCAGTGTTTGATGCAACGACCCCTGAGTGGCCTTCGGCGCTCAGGGTAGTGTCAACCTGGGGCACGGGGAACTGGGCTTAACCGCCTGGTTTGTGTGGATGGGGCCCCACTATAAAAACCCCCCTAATCCCAAGGTACGGTGCGCGCCAAAGGGATGCATGGCCAGGAGGCAACCTGGTCCCTAGCGACCAACCTCGGGGCACCTGGCGCACCCCGTTGTATTTAGCCCTTCACGTATGCAGGGGGCTCCGTGCGTGTCGAAACCCTTTCCCCCATACTCGTGGGAACAATATGGATAACGAAGACATATTACCTAACCTTTCCAGCGGGGATGAAGAAGCCCTGTTGAAATCACCCAAATCAGATGTGGCTGAAAAAACCATAACTGAGGAGGGAACCACCGTCGATTCGGAGGCTGATACCCTAACCTCCAAAATCGAAAAGGTGTCACTGCAACGGCTTTCTGGAGCACAGAGACGGAAAGCCGCAATCGAGAGGGCCAAAGCTCTTGGCGAACCCATACGCCATAGGAGAAAGAACCCCAAGAAACCTAACACAAACCGTGACGAGAGCTCACACGCTCCCACCGGCAGTGTTAAGAAAGGTGAAACAGCTGGCGGCTCAGGCGTACCGGCTACTACACCTTCTAAGAAAGGAGAAATAGCTGGCGGCTCAGGCGTACCGGCTACTACACTTTCTAAAAAGAGGCAGAGGTCCGACGGGAGCACACCAAACTCCCAAACCGCGACAACTGCAAAAAAGTCCTGCACTGATGATAATGCAGTGAGGAAAGAAACCTTTAAGGAAGCCCTTAAAGGATTAAAAATGGCTATAGCTCCTCAGGACTTCCCAGAGACACGCCTGACGGAGGAACAAGCCGAAGAAATTCAGTCCGCACTGTTGGGACAAATCCAACCCGGAGGGGAAGGAACAGGACCACAGTTCAACAGCTGCTACTTTGAAAAAGGTGCAGTCATCCTCTCCTGCAAGAGCGAGGAAACGAAGTCATGGCTGACAACCACGACTCCAAACCTCCAGCTGTGGGAGGGAGCTAGGCTCAGAGTAGGACCAGCCAAGGAGATCCTGAATGCGGCCAAAGTACTTATGTGGGCTCCCAAACCCTTTAGTACCAAACCGCAGAAGGATATCCTTGATCTCCTTAAGACCCAGAACAAGGGGCTGAAGACAGAAGACTGGCGAGTCATCAACAGTGTATTGGAGCCTAAAGGCAGGACACTGATCATGTTGATCGACGAGGCATCCCTAACCACTCTCCGTAACCTGAACATGAAGCCATGTTTAGGCCTAGGCAGAGCAACATTCAGATGTTTATCTGTACCTACCCCTGACGGACAAGATGGCGCCAGCACCAGCAAGTGTCCTGAGGCTACTGCAAGTAAACCTCCAACACAGTAGGGGAGCCACGGCTGTATTGTGCAGCCGGTTACAAACCGAGGACATTGATGTGGCCCTCATCCAAGAACCATGGATAGTAAGGGGCCAAATAATGGGACTCGGACAAGCCAGAGGTGAGTTAATATACGATAAATCCTCTGATATACCCAGGACATGTATTTATGTAAGAAGGGGGGTAAAATACATGGCTCTGTACAACTTATGTTTTAGGGATCTAACAACCATTAAACTGAAACAAATCAGGGAGGGCAACGAGAGGCAGGTAGTGATATCCTCCGTATACCTTCCCTACGATGGCCATCAACCCTCCACCAAGCAAGAGTTGATGGAAACTGTAACGTTCTGCGAGGCCAACCGCCTCCAGTTCTTAGCAGGCTGTGATGCCAATGCGCATAACACTGCATGGGGCAGCACGGACACAAACCAGAGAGGAACCGATCTCCTGGAATATTTGGTAAGTAATAACTTACAAATACTTAACCGAGGTAGTGAGCCCACTTTTGTAACTCGACGTCGGCAAGAAGTCATTGACATAACTCTGGCCACGGCTAGACTGCAAGACAGAGTAATACAATGGCCCGTATCTAACGAACCATCACTGTCTGATCACAGACACACTGAGTACCTCCTGGCAGATTTTGAAAAGGCAACAATAACCTATCGAAATCCCAGGAAAACTGATTGGGCTGCATACAGAGAGGAACTTCTTAGCAAATTATTCGATGTTAAAACCCATATCCATACACCAGCAGACATTGAGGTAATTGCGGACCAAGTGAATGACGCCATACTAACCTCATATGAAAACAACTGTCCATTAAGACAGAGACAGACCAACAGGAAGGTCATATGGTAGAATAAACACCTGGCCAACCTGAGGAAAAGAGCACGAAAACTCTTTAACAGAGCAAAAAGGACTGGAGAGTGGGGCCAATATGCCCAGGCGCTAACCGAATATAACAAAGCTCTGAGGAAAGCAAAACCAGACTCATTGGGAAGCTTCTGTGGGGACATTGAAGGCACCACAGAAACAGCACGCCTCCACAAAGTTCTGTCAAAAGATCCAGTCGGGCACATGCTAAAACCGACACAGGAATACACAACCAGTGAAAGGGAAACCCTGGAAATGCTAATTCAAGCACACTTTCCAGGAGCGCTGATGGCTGATCAGGCTAACATAACATCACAGCCAGTCCCTAGCAACTTCTCAAAGAGGCCCGCGAGAGACGAGTGGAAGTAGCTAAGGAAGTGATCAGTCATAGCAAGGTACAGTGGGCTGTAAAATTTTTCTCACCTTATAAATCACCCGGACCAGATGGAATCTTCCCCGCTCTACTGCAGCGGGGAATAGACCTTCTGGCACCGATCCTAATTAAGATCTTTCGCTTATGCTTAGCGGGAAACTACTTGCCACTGGCGTAGAAACCGATGAAGGTCGTCTTCATTCCCAAACCAGGGCGAGCATCGTACACCCTGCCAAAGACATATAGACCGATTAGCCTAATGTCTTTCTGCCTAAAGACTATGGAAAAACTGGTAGACAGGCACATACGAGATGGGGCCTTGAAAGACAATCCCATACATCGTAGCCAATATGCATATCAACCAGGAAAATTATGCGAATCGGCACTTCACAACCTACTCAGTAGGGTAGAAGTGTCGACAACCAACAAGGAAATAGCTCTAGCTGCTTTCTTGGACATAAAGGGAGCATTTGATAATACCTCCTTTGAATCAATAATGACTGCAACCCTAAGACATGGGGTTGACGACTTCACAAACAAATGGATAAAAACCATGTTAAAGGGACGCCAGATACAGGCCGATTTGGGAGAAGAATCCCTCAAGGCACGTGCTGTCAGAGATTGTCCACAAGGGGGTGTTCTATCCCCACTACTGTGGAACATGGTAGTAAACGACCTCCTGCAGACACTCAATGATGAAGGGTTCTACACCCCAGGTTATGCAGATGACATAGTCATTCTGTAATATTCCACCCTTCTCGTAAGGGTGTATTAAATTTAGCCGCGGGATAACTCACTGTCGAAGAGGGTTCGGTACACTCGAGTATAAATAAATACAACAACAACGATAAGTTAGTAATAAATCAGTATAATGTTTCTAACTGTATCTTACAAAAATGCGAACTGAACTGTATATCATACAATACGGAAATTATAAATACTATCAATTGCACGTCGAAATTTTGTTGGCGGGGCAGGCAGCCCACAAGGCACCTCTGCGGAGGAGGTCACGAGGCTTGGAAATGTCTTTCCTCGGACGGGCAGCGAGTGTTTCCTTCCGCGCCGATCCGCGAGAATTCTCCGCTCGAAACCGATCGATGTCGGAAATCTCAGAATTGTGCTTGCAGGCACTATCCTTCTGCGGATTTTACGAATTAAAATATATGGCAAGCTTTACCTGGAGATTGTTTGTGTGTTTAGAGTTTAATGTGCGACGCCTTCCTGGAAGTTAGTGTCTCCTCTAGGTGGACTCAGCGCGCAAATCAGTAGCCCGCTATTTCCAGGTGCGTAGATAGTTTTTGACCTCTCGCAGGTAGAACGGAGCGCTTATCGGGAAGTCCGGCTGGCGCGATAGCGCGCTATCGCTCCAGGTCGTTGCTTCGACTTTATTTACGTTCGATGCGACTTGCGGACGGGGGATGCTACCTTCAGGTCTTGCAGATCGGGCGGTGGCTTTCGGCGCAGTAAAATGCTGTGAATCACACAAAATTAGTCTTCGCGGAAATCGGGCAATTTGTGGGCCTTTTGTGCACTGCGAATAAACAGGATTTCGCAGTCGATGAGTACACGGGAACGTTCGGGTGTGGAGATTGTAAAATATTCCAAGATCTCAACAGCGTGTGCTGGAACTTGCAATATTTCGGATTCAAACGCTACACTACTAACCAGAAATTTACCGACATGATAGAATAGCGTTCAGTACAGGTTATTTACAACGGGTGTGAATTATTCTAATCTTGCTAACAGTTCGTAACGACAAAATGGCGGTAGGAAATGCAGCCAGATTAGATAACGGATCAGGTCAGGTATCTTCTTATCGGATGAAGATCGGTCACGAAGAGAGAGCGGCAGTTGGGCGGCCTTCGTATTTATAGTATCGGGGTCCCTTATCTGCTGCTTCCGGTGGCGATTAGAGTAGGAGGGGAGTTTCGCTTGCGCGCCGCCTTATCGTAACTTGCGGCATCGGATGTCGTTCGGCTTATCGTCGGTTGGATCCGTAACGTTTAAAAAGCGCGCTGAATTCAATTCAAATGCTTTTTGAGCATTACTAGGATTTAATCTCAGGGCGAAACGTTACAATTCTAATAAGGGCAAGTATCCAACCATCATTGCGGCCCTCATGCAAAGGGCACTGAACATCACTCAGGGATGGTGCAAAAGGGAAAACCTTAAGGTAAACCCTAGCAGAACATCTATAATATCTTTCACTAAGAAAAGAAATGTAGAGGCCTTCAACAACCTCACAATCTTTGGTGAAAGAATTCAGGTCGGCCAGAAAGTTAAATATCTGGGCATTACCCTAGATGCAAAACTAAACTGGAATGCACACCTAGATAAAATAGCAAACAAAGCAAAATTGCCCTTATGATGGGTAAACGCATGTTTGGTAAAACATGGGGACTGAAACCAATGTTGGTTCATTGGTACTACATAACAGTAGTCAGACCCGTGATATCCTATGGCACCTTGGTATGGTAGCCAAAGGTAGAACAAAAAACAGTAATTAAAAAACTATCCAGGATCCAGAGACTGGCTTGTTTGTGCATCTGTGGAGTTATGAATAGCACTTCAACAGCATCTATGGAAGCTCTCTTGGGACTAACACCTCTAGACATATTGTAGTGGGTCTAGCCCTCTCTTAACTAACTACTACTAGCTAATTTTAAATAAATAAAACTAGAGCTACCACAACAAATATTTTTAGTTTGGGTTCGCCAAAAAACTAATGAATTAACTAAGTCTCTCAGGGATAATTAAAAATGAGCTGTATAGTAACTAAAATTTAAATAAATGATCTTACTTGTGATTTAATCTACCTGCAATTTAAATTTTGTTGCTAAAACTCACCGCAGACATGAGCTCTTACTCAGGTTATGGGTTCACAGTTAGTTTTTAAAATTTATTTGTACGCCACTGGAGCGTAGGTCAAATGCAAACTAAAAATGCTTCACTCGAGCTAATCTGTCACAATTTTACGTTATGAGAATTTATCAATTGCTGGTGATTTTTGATATTGATTACAACAACTCAATGAGCAGATCTAACAGGTAATTTTATATTCTTCTGCTTAATTGAAGCGTCAGTAGATCGTCGTTTGTTTTATGCAAAAACCGCAACTTCGTTGTTTCTCAAATCGAGGCTAAATCCTAACCTCCCTTCTACATTTTCCAATATCAGATCTAGGCTAACTGAAGGTTTGCAATGCCTGGAATCAGTTTCGGTGCAGCTTCCTTTATGTGTCCGGTAAGTTTCACGTTTGCAGAATTTAAATTGGCTTCATAAACTAACCTTATAACTTGACGCAGGCAGCGCCTTGATGCTCGAAAGTGTCGAACTGGGCCAAATCTTCTGCGGGGGCGCCTGGATGGGGTTGCCGGTGATGTCGTCTCGTACCTAGGATCCCCTCACGATGCCTGTAGTTGCTAGTACGAAGCTGGATCTCTCTTCGATGGTCGCTCGGAAGCCGAAGATGAAAATATCTCAAAACTCAGGGATAATTCTGCCTTCATTTCCTCGGATGCACTGAATTTCACTCGTCACTATAGTGCTATTATTTTTAATGTATTCTTATATTTTATAGTGAAAAACTTAAATTAATTGGAGATGCAAACACCAATCTGTCAGCAAATAATTTATTCAACTGTTAATCCTCATCAAGTTCGTTATAAACAAATGCACATCAATTTCTTATACAGATATTCGAACTTAGTCAAATTAGGTACTTTTTACAAAAAAAATGCTTAAATCTAACAACTTTTACCATAATAACATTTTTACAAAATTGTCCCATAATTTTATAGTTAATGTCTTTCGATATTTCTCGTACTGCACTCTTTTACCAGTCTTTTCGCATATCAGTTGCACTGATTAATTATTCATTTCGCGCACTACCTTTTTTAATAACTTTGGTGTTCAAATAAATGTCCATTTCATTTTTCACTTTTAAGTCAATTCACTGTTTGAATTCCAACTAATCTCGAATATCGAATATCTATTGTTTAATTGCCTTAGATCTGTTATAATTTGTGCTCGTTGCACTTTTCTCTTCGCATTCTGCTTTATTACCATATTATAATACGCTCAAAGAGAATTTTTATTAATGACTTATGACTTGCAAATACACTCGACAAGCATGTAATAATTATTTTCATAATCGATTCATTCTTAATAGGATTGGCTTTGACATTTCACCATCCCCTTTATTATTTAAAATTAATTAAATATTGTGTGAACCCATTCTCTACGGTTTTGAGCTGTCTTTTTTCTTATGTTATGAAATTAATTTACTTATTACTGGCATTACTTTGCAAATATGATTAATACTTTAAGTCTGATTTATTTTACTTATTGCAATTAGATACCATCTCCCATTCTGAGCTTTTATGAATTATTCATTACTTTGTAGTACTCACAGAGGTAGGATTCAGGGCTTAAAACCATCGCAATATATCTAAAAGGGGAAGCCCAGATTGGAGCATACAGAATGAAAACCACCGGAAACTAGAACACCAACCAGAAACGATGCGGACAGAAACGGATACAGGAAGTGGGCGAAGGTAACCCTATCTTAAAAACGGGCTCAGACTACAGCCGTCCAGAATATTCCTTTGGCAAATCTTTCACTGTGAGGTATGATCACAATGACTCGATCCAAGAAATCTCAACCCACCTGCCAAACTGGCTAGTCTGGTACACAGACGGATCCCGAACAGCAGAGGGCACGGGTGCTGGAATACATGGCGTAAGACCAAAAGAGGACATTAGTGTATCTCTTGGGACCAAATCCACAGTCTTTCAAGCTGAAATCTTTGCTATAATGCAATGCGTCCAGGAAAATGCAAAACGCGGGTACTCCCAACAACGCATAAGCATACTTTCTGACAGTCAAGCGGCATTGCAAGCGCTTGAATCACCTCGTGTAAGCTCTGTGCTAACAAGAGAATGCTTAAGTCACCTGACACTCCTATCTGAAAAGAACGCTGTTCAGCTCATTTGGGTGCCAGGGCACACAGGGATAGAGGGAAACGAAGCGGCAGACGCCCTCGCAAAAGCTGATGCATCTACCCTATTTATAGGCCCAGAACCTGTATTTGGTATACCCAAACAAAGCATCCAAACAGCGATAGAAAAATGGACCGCTAGACAACACGCTTCTCGCTGGGATGCCACACAGGGACAAACACTGGGGAAGGAAATAATCAGAACTCCTTTTCGCAGACTAACAACTGATGTCCTCCATCTAGGACGAACTCAGATTAGACGGCTGGTAGAATTAGTCACAGGACACTGCCACCTGAGAAAACACCTACACAAAATAGGCATATACAGAGGGGATATACTCTGTAGATTATGTCAGGAAGAGGAGGAGACAGCCTCACGCATAATCTTCGACTGTCCAGCGTTACTCTGCAAAAGACAGCAACTTTTCGGGGGAACTCCACATGAAGCAGCTCTCACACACGAGCACCTCGTAAAAAACATCATACAACTCGTTGAAGGTGCTGATCTATTTTAATAGGGTCAGGGGAGCACAAAAGACCACAGAGTCGAAGTGCAAAACTGGGCTCACTACTAACCCATCAAAATCTCTGCTTTTAATCACTCAATCAATTAATCAATGTTAAATAGTACCGGGTGTCTTAAAAAGAATTACATCTAGTAGGTTTTGAATTTTGTTTGCATGAAAATTTTTATGTGCCCTAGAGAGTTGTTGGTATTGCATTATGGGAAATTCAAAGCACACTAGATGTAGTTCATTTTAAGACACCCGGTATTAACGCAAGCCAAACTTTACACAGTTTGTTGATATTTATCGTACGTAACCTAGCGACATCACTAAGGACAGAACATCGTTGCTAAGTGATATTCCGCAACACAGCTGCTTAGTTTTTGAGTTGTTACATTGTTTTTTGAATATTTTGCATAGTGCCCAATATTCAGTGATATACTGTTCTTATTGGTTGTAAAAGGCAAATGTCTGCAATATGATTGGCTTATATATTATAGTGTTGAATTCTATACAGTGAGAATAATGTAAGACTGTACATGGCTGAATTATGCAAAATTAGACATAGGGAATTTACTTAATGTTACCATGGTGTTTGTAAACAAAATAACAACACAGAGACTACAGAAAAAACCGACAATTGTTACTAGCATGGGTAAATTGATTAATGCTAAAATAAAGTTGCCAATGTATAGTCTTACATTATTCACACGGTATACAAATTGTCACGTTTACAGAGTACCAGAGTAGGTCTTTTGCACTGAGTAGGTCATTAATGCAATAAGTAACTGCATATGGCGACATTGTTTGGATTTCGAAATTATGCCCTCAACTTATTCTCTTCGTTGTATTAATACAGTTGTTGATATTGATTATTTGCAAAAATTAAACAGTGATATATCTACCATTAACGAATCGTCAGATGATGTGTCGGTACAGAAATTTGATTAAATAAGAATGCAATTTCATGAACATAACCTAAAATGTGTTAAAGTTCGTATTTTGCAATGATATGTTTTTATAAACTTATAAACCTAGTGCACTACGTGCATCTAGTAGAGTCGGTGTAATTTTGAAATCCCCTAGGTGTGGATACCAATCGCTTCTATTTTTGACAACGTTTGGTATGTATCGTACCTACAGCTCTTCCAAAATAATTGTGCGGTTGACAAATTAATGTGCAGTGGACAACTATGGTCGGGGCGGTCCTTACTCATTCTAATGAAGCCTGTGTACAATAAACACCAGTTCTGTTTCTGCATGTGGGTCCTGCGCATTGTAAGTTTAGAACAGGTAATGTCCTTTATCGTTTTTTGTGTGTTTGACCTGCACAGTTACTTTGGGTGAGCAATATGTACTGTTAACATTTACAAATGTCTATATTTCAGTAAGAAACTGTTTAAAAAGCATTTGTGATGAGAATATTCTTCTTTTCAGAACCACTGCGAAACTCCCATATAGCAGCTGACACAATAGCGACGGGGTGTCTTGTCTAATTCTGCAGATTTACATCTCAGGCTTCAAGTAAGGATATAAATAATGTTCACTTGAATATGCGAAAAGATTGTTAGCGGTCATAGTTCATAAAACACTTCACTCACTCAAAAGTATTTCAGAAATGCTCACTAACTTTCATAATCTTGTATTCTCCAATGTTGCTTATGAATCGGTTTACTGTAATGATTAAAATAACTGGTTAATTACTAAGAATAAGTGGAATTTCAGTGATAATTTCTGCCATGTGAACGTTACAGAATTTTAATTTCTTGAGGAAATAGTACCTAGGACAATATTTGTACCGAATATCGCATGTGCACTGAATATTTTCAGATAATTTTATCTCGCTAATCATTCATGTCAACTTGAAAAAAATTTTGGTAATATTTAATGCACTAGGGATATTGCTGGTGGTAATTAACCTGTTTTTTAATAGTTGGGTAATTATTGCTTAGTTGAATTACTTAATGATTTGATGGTACACCTATTTACATGCATATTTTTTTACCTTACTTGAAACTTTTTTTACGTAGCTTAATGTTCAATTTTTAGTAAAAATAAATATTTACAACTTCTAATAATGAACTCTTAATATACCTATAATAATTAAAGATTTATTTGAAACAATAACATGTTTATCTTGCGGTTTAGGTTGCAGTTAGAATTCTACCAAGTATGAAATATTATTTGTTAATATAATAATAGTTTTGATCGAAATAAGGTGTATTACTGTTTCGACAGCTCACCAACTATAATTTGTGCATAATGGCCTGTTTTTGTTGTTGTTTTAGAATACCCCAATTTTACTTCCCAAAATGTATGTCGTCATATTTGCAGTTAATTATAATATATTTGGTTGAACATAAAAATCCCCAAACTTTTGACTTAGTACAACATATGTGCATACCAGCAATGTACTGAGTTCGTGTATAGATTGCTTTAGTTGCTATAAATTTTATATCGTTTAATTTACAAAATTATGATCTGATAAATATTTTTTGTCATGGCCCGACGGAATATCGAAGAGGTTCATCTGCGATAACTTTATGCGCTGAGTGGCATGCAACGCCTATAATAATTGATGTCTTTCTGACGAATAGTCAGAAATCAGAGACCATAAAATCGACCATAGGGTGTGCACTCGAGGATATAGTTTTGAAAAATAATATGCACTATCTGGAATGACCGTGCGGGGATCTAAATGTGGAGGGCGCCTGAAATGTGTAGAAAAGAATGAAAATATTACCTGCATTGCTTTATTGTGGCACCAAAATATGATTTGTCTTTCGTTGCATGTTTTGAGTTATAAGCGTGTCGCGCCTTGCCGATCACTGATTTGCACTACGTAGCCCAGGAAATAAAGAGATGACTTCAGGAATAATTAGAGAAAAGCTGCATTTTGGCCAGTTGCTAAAGCAGTACATGAGATACATTTTCAAAGAACTTCCCGCTCCTCCCCTTTGTGTTTTCTCCTCAGAGCTCCTTTGAACTTCATATTCGTAGACTGTAGGAAACTGCTTTGTCTCAGTACAAAATATACAGGGTGTTCCATTTAAAAATTTTAAGTTTTGTGCAACTTCCGGTTAAACTGTACCGCTCCCTTAAACGAAGCCTGGGCTAGCTCAAGAACTGTCGGTATAATATGGCGTGGGTAAGGACTAGGCAGTGATCCTGAGGGTTACAAAATAAGTTCAAGTAAAGCAAAATTTGGGCGCCTTCTCGTTAAACACAATCTTAAACAAACCTCCCTAGTAAAACAAATCAACACCTACCTTGTAAGCTTCTTGCCTCATATAAATCTCAAAAGCACACTGGCAGGTTCAAGAAAGGGTAGTAATGCGATCAACAAAAAATACAAAGAGTAACAGTCAAGAGAATATTTAATATTTTTTATTTTATTTTATTCCGCACACCGCACAGCCGTTAGGCCAATTATAGGCGTCACTGTACATTTTATGGGGACTTCCAACCCCACTAACGACTGTCATGATGTTATTATGACAACCGGGACCAACTTTTTTCCGTGGCAGCCGTACCACGAGGTGCCGGGAGAAGCAGCCGTGGAACTCCCATCCAAGTTCTGACCAGAAAGAGCGTTGCTTAACTCTGCTGATCGAACATGGACGCTTGTTCAAGCTACACCACCCGGGACCTTATAATTAAACAATGAAACACAATGAAATCATTTGGGGTCACCCCACTTACACGTACATTTAATTTGAAATATTTAAAATATACGGTACCCCCCACCCAAGAAAAGCTCCCTTCCGTGCTTTCCAAGAATACTTCGATACTCAGCATCACTCCGTTTCGCTAATACAATGAAATGCTATGAACCAGTTATTTATCAAAAAAAAAAAAAAAACAAAAAAAAATTTTTTTTTGCCGACGACCATAGCTCAAAAGTTGATGTTGCCTTCATTTTCGGAGGACCTATCGTATGAAAACGATCCAAGACTTCAGGAAGGTTCCTGGCGACCGGAATCGTGTACACAGACGAACATACATCCCCCGCACAGCACGTTTAGGCACCCCCCAATACGGGGGATTGATCTAGTGGGCTGGGATCTTCACCAAAAGATCCGCACCGCCGAGACGGTGATTTGATATAGTGGGTTCATTAGTCGGTTGGCTCGAATTTTAGAGATATTTGACTCAGAGTGGTTTTCGATATGAGGGAATTTCAATACTTCGTACACTTCGTGTCGAAGTAAAAACTGGGACAATACAAACAACACAAACATATTAAAAGCTTTTCGAGCCAGCTTCCTGGAATTTGTAAAATAATTGCCAAACAGAAACAACATTTGTAACGATTAGCCCTGTGAAGGGTGCTCTTACAACAATTGTTAATTGATTTCTATACACAAGATCGACTGATCAACTTTACGTTATTATTTACCACTGCGGGTAGCTCTGACCGAGGGTTCGTAATCAGCTGAAGTAAGAGATAAACTTGAGTCAAGAACAGATGTTTATTATTTTTAATTAATATACAAAATTAAAGATGTTTCTTAAAATTATTGATACCAGAAAACTCATAAAATAAATAAGACTGATAACTCCAAATGATAATCGGTTCTAGTATCGGGACGATACGGGTATAACTGCACTGGCTGATAAGAGGTGTGGTCCCTGTCTCTGCGATTCAGGTTGCTGTAATTAGAACAAAATTAAATAATCCAGTTTTGACTTGTTGTTTTACTGATATTGAACCTGATTAAGCAAGACGTAATGATTCTAGGTTAATTAACGGCGGCTCAAATTGAAACAACTCTAGCGCTCCGCTACCTTAGCAAATATGAATTTAATTTCAGAGCCCGGGCGTGACCTGAGACAAGCGCTCGTCCATCACGAGCCGGCAAAGCTGGAGCGCTCGGGATCTGTTCGAATTGCAATTCAAATATTTGTCGAGCTCGCGCTCTGTGGCTTTTTGAACTGAATTTTTAAGTCGCTTCGCACCTCGGACCGGCGGATCTTCTCAGGCACGCTGTCGGAAGAAGTTATTTATTAACGGCGTGGTTTTACGGACTATAGGACAGGAACGCAGGTCAGGTTTTATTTTAAGGCAGCAAGAATTAATAGAACAAGGGAGGTTATTTGTCCAGCTGCAAGATTGACCGTTTGCCCTGGGGAATTAATAGGGTAGCTTATTTATCCCACAGCAAGATTTACCATTGCGCTGGGGGATTAGTAGAACAGGGCAGGTTATTTATCCAGCCGCAAGATTCACCGTTTACGCTGAAGGATTAATAGGACAGGGTGAGTTTGGATTGCTTCTGCAGTTTTACTAACATAGGCAAGGGTAGGTGCTAGTCAGGTAAGGATAGCTCAAGCAGTTTGACTTCTCCGTTAGGAACTGGGAATCGAACTCCCCGGGACTGGAAAGGACAGGCGTTTTGGGACAGGTTTCTGTTTCTAACGGACAGGTATCTGGACTGGCGGAGCCTTCTTGCGTCCCACACTTTCTTAGTTTTTTTTCTGTTTTCCATTTGGCATATGTGTCTAAACCATCTCAACTGCCTCTGTCTCTAATTTCGTTTCTGATCCTATCCAGTCTTGTTACTCCTAACACTGTCCTAAGGTATATCATCTCCGAGACTTGTATTTTTGAATTGTTTCTCTTGCTTATCACCCACGATTCGCTTCCGTATATTAGTATTGGGGTATCGATTGTTCTGTACACCGTTAATTTTGTTTTTGTAGAGATCTCTTTTTTGTTTATAAAAGATCTTTTTAGAGCCGTGAACATGTTGCATGCCGATTTTATTCTATTGTCAATATCCACTTCTACCTTTCCTTTACTGTCTATTATGGTACCTAAGTATTTAAATGTTTGTACTTGTTCTAGTTTTTCACAGTTCAGACGTATATTCACTGCTTCCTTTTGGTCACTTATTACGATCACTTTTGTTTTCTCGCTTTTTATTCTTAGTCCCCTCTTTTCTAATGCTGTCTTCTATTTGTTCATATTTTCGTTTATATCTCTTTCTGATTTTGCAAACACTCATTATTTCCACTTTCTTCATACTCTAGTTTCCTATCACTATTCCTTTTGAATCTTCTCTTGTTTCTTAGATTACATCACCCATGACTACTAGGAACAATATAGGGCTCATTATCCATTCTTGTCTTACTCTCTGTGTTGTGACGAATTCTTCTGAGTTTTCGTTATGTGTTCTAACATAATGTCTCGCTTTATTCTACAGAGATTTTACCCCTCTTACTCCAGTGAATAGAGGGGGGTTACCTTACGAAAGGTTCGGTAGTTCTAAATTTTTGATATGTTGTCTAGAATGGCTGCTGCTGCTTCGTAACCTTCGATCAGTCACTCTACATTAAGGCTAGAGATATAATAGCTTCCAGCAGTGCAAACTCAGACTAAGCAGCGTCATAGTCAAACTTGGGGGTTTCTATCTCTTAATGGCGTTTATGGGGCCGCTTGGATACATCATGGATGGAAGTGGATTACAAGATTTATTCAGTGTCGTGTATGCTGCTGCATCCACTGAAAAAATGTTAGGCGGCCATGCTTATTCGAGAGCTGTAAGGCTACATATCTTAGCCCACCTGGCTTTGGCAAAAATGATCTTATCTGCACTTCATTTAAACGTTGATGAAGAATCTGCACTAAAGAATGCCGTTCGTAGATAAAATTGAAGCACAACCTTTCAACACCATTATAAGGAAATTCGCGGAAAAATTAAGTGAACTTCAATCGAATGGAACGACGACAAAATTTTGGATCCAATATTTTCATATGGTCACCTTAATAAAACAGTTTATCCAAGCTGAGAGAAGTTGAGACTGGCATTTACACTTGCAATGCATACAAAAAAATGTTGCCATATCTACAAGCTAGTGGATACTTTTTGTATGCCAAATCCTGCCAACTATACCTTCAGGATATGTTTGATCTTGAATCCAGACTCTCTCCATTGGCGTACGAACGATTTGTATCGAACGGGTTTTTTACGATCCGACGCTCTGAGAAATTCTGGTGGGGGATATCGTCGGATATGACTATCGATCAAACCCTCATGAGATCGATGAAGAGCACTGGTGACTTGACTTACGGAAGAGGTAAGAAATATTGATATATTCTCTGAAAAATTTGTTGGTTTTTGTTAAAATATTGGAACAGCATCTTATGTAATAGAAAACGAAATACGTCGTGCAAAACCCGAGGTTTCGTGCGGTTGCGCGAAAATAACACATTTCTCAGGGATATTGCTTCCAAACTATAAGTCTTAGCAAAAAAGTACAAAAGACCGTTTTTGTAAAGAATTTAATTATCTTTAATATTGGTAAGAAGTATTTTTATCTTCAGGTTAACATAAACGAAGATATTGGCGAAAAACTTCAAGTTTGCTTCTTCTTTCCAATGTGGCGGCCAACGCTCAGGTCTTTCTAGGGGGAAAAATTAATATGTTCATTCTAGACTTCCAAACTTTAAGTCTTAGCAAAAAAGTACAAAAGACCGTTTTTGTAAAGAATTTAATTATCTTTAATATTGGTAATAAGTATTTTTACCTTCAGGTTAACATAAACGAAGATATTGGCGAAAAACTTCAAGTTTCCTCCTTCTTTCCAATATGGCGGCCAACGCTTAGGTCTTTCGAGGGGGAAAAATTACTATGTTCATTCTAGACCCTAAATAAAGCGATTAAATCCATTTGCAGCTTTCCTTTAATTATTTCCCGAACACGTCCTTTTTTGGCATCTAGCGCCTGGCCTATTCCAGTTTTGGCTTGAATTTTGAGTGTATACCAACCCTACTTGAGTTTCTTATATGTTACAGCGCAATGCTCATGGGGCAGGTACCTACTATTTCACTTGAATACCTACTGGTGAGAGGGGATGTTCAATTTCAAATAACCCACCAACACAGCAGATACATTTTTTAAAAATGCATTTATTTAAACAAATTAAGGACAAAATGCAGTAATAATCATACAAAAATCGGTAGTAATTGAACTAAAAACTGAAAAGAAAACCAATTTACATGCGCTTCGCTCGTTTCGTAGGGGGTAAGTTAATGAAGTCGGGGTCTTCATTTTCGTCAAATAGCGAAGTTACTAGATCGGCGTCGTCTTCGTCGTCGACGATGACCTCATTCCTGTTATCACATTCTTGGCCAGCACAGAATTTGCAAAGGGCGAAACAATTGAGGCTCGTCTTTCTACAGTCACACACCCCGTACAGCTAGCTGTGCATCTGCACGAGATGGTCTTGAGCAGGTTTGGGGGAGCAGCGTCTCTACTCATCCTGATGGGCTCCAGTCCTCGAGCTCTTCTGCACCAGCCCCACTCGATCGGGTCTTTGACAATCCCCATCCACTCCATGACCTGGTGGTATGTCCTGAGGAAGTGGAAATGTGCTGCGGCAGTGGTCGGAGGTAGTTTAGCCAGATTGAGCTTGGTGGTACTGGTCTTGAGTTTGCTGTGGTGAAGGGAGCTCAACGACTGTTTTCTATTGGCGCCATACAGGGATACCAAGATTTCCTCCCCTGCTGCTGAAATTTCTTGGGGAGTGGCAGCAGGGTCCCCGAACCTCTCCGCTTGCTCCAGCAGTGATGGGTCTTTCCTAAAAAGATGTCAGAATGTATTCTTTCCAAACCCAAAATGTTTGAAGTGCTGTCGCAGCCCGATATTGCGTGCAGGAGCAAGATACAGCCTATGGAGTTGTACTTGTAGGAGGAGGCGGAGTAGATTGCGTCTGGCTGTTTCCTTCTCGCTGTTTTTTTGAGGTAGACATTGTTGACCGCAGGTGTTGTGCCAGTCAGCAGGACGAGTAGGTCAATGTCTTCCCCGACAATGACGGCGTCGTACGTGGGGGAGAGGCATTTAGCTGTGGCAACTATCAACCTGTCAGCATCTTCGGAAGCTTGGTGTGTGGCGATGTTTGACGCTTGAATTTCAGTGGAGACTGTCGAGAGCAGCTTCACGAACCGGTCCTTGTTCTCTTCATTGGCCAGGAACTTATCCTGAGGTGTGCTGTTGACAGTTGTTTTGTCAAACACCACATCTGATGATGAGTTTGTCTTGTACCTTGTTGCTCGTTTAGCAGTCTTGGTCCCTTGCTGAGAAGGATCGGTTGTTACAGGATAATTTACCTCAATCGACATTGAGTATTCTACAAGACAAAATAGGAAAGAAAAATAAAGGGTTTGCCGGTTTCTGCGATAACACAGATCTTAAATGTGTCGGAAGAGATGGAGGCGTTCCTGTTACCCTCGGTCTAGCTCAGTCGTGAAGGGGTAGTTCAAAAGCTCAATAGAAACCGACGGCACTTACCCTATAGCTTTACTCAAAATCGTATTACCCAGAGCGCCACTTGCTTTTAAAAGAATTGCTAACGTGGCTAAAGCAAGAAACTTTCACGGAAGCTGTGGGGAGGTTCCCCCAGGTCCTCGGCGATCCATTCCAGAGTCACTCGCCAAGCTCCACGAGTCGTCAGAGTCCAGCGTAGGGTGGCCGTAAAATTATATTGACTTACCTACGAAGGCCACCCCTCTGAAAGGTTTGAAACACGACTAATAGCCCAAATCTTAAGAGCTTACGTAATTCAAAACATGCTGTGGCTTTACATTGATTTACACTCGGCTTTTACAGTCCTTAGTTGAAGACCAAAGGTGTCTGAATTGCAACAAATAACTAGACTAGGGTTGACAGAAATTTACATTTAATAAATCACCCAAGGGTGAACTCAAACTGCATACATTAATACACCCTAACTGAGAATAAAAGGGGATCCCACGCAAGAGTTATTTTATCCTATACAGGTTTACAGAGTAGTCAAAATGAAATAATAACAGGAGAGAAGCTCCTGCCCACAACAATCAAATCAAATAATTAAATCGAACAGGCGTACGCAATGTTTGTGAATACCGGACAACACACAATAAAGCAATCGACAACACTTCACCCGGGACTTGATTAAGCGCAGCAATTACATTTAAAAGGTTACCTTAGCCCAAGCATGGTAATGTTTTGAATCCAGACCTCCGTGTTGCTTGGCTGGACGCTGGGAGTGGTAAGCGCCCTCGTAGCGAAGAACAGGGTTGTTCCAGGGGTTGAGCGGAAGCAGTGGCCCGTGGCCCAAGAGAACGTTGATTGATTTGGAACGAAAGCGGCGGTCCCCGGGGAACGAAGAAAATACTTCCAAGTTTGGCTGGACGTAGCAGAATTTGCAAATGCAGAACGTTTCCCACTCACTATGAGAAATCACTTAGGTTTCATAAGGACGTCTTGTATTAGATGTGCAACAGGGTGCAAATTAACTTCCCCCCGCGACTCCGGGGCTGAAGTAAACATAACCAAAACGCCCGCCTAAAAACTGCGTCGGCCTAAACCCACACACTCGCCCCGCGGGAACTTCTAGATTACTTAACGAGGTGGCTGCTTTGAGGACTCAAGCAGAACTCACTTTAAAATTCAATTGCGTGATGACCACACAATTTGTTAACGAACGACATTACAAATCTTCGAACGAAAGGGGTCCTCGACCACGATCACGTAGTCGTGGCCGGGGCACTAAAATCACACACGTCTGTACTGGTTCACAATTTAATTCAGAAACTCGCGGGTAAAACGATGGTCACCCCCGCGCAGAATGATCTCATTCCTGCAGAACAAAGAACCTGCCAGCCTTGCAAAGAAACAATGAACAAAGAATACGGACGATTCTAGAACCTTCGACAGCCAAATCGGCGCTTTCAGCGAGCGAGGGAGGCAATTCGAGAAGCTAAGAAAAGGTATTATTTTACAATCTAACTTCAAGGAAAGAAACTTCACGTTGGTCTTGTGCAAGCGATCGGTTTCTGCAATATTTAAAGAATTGCTTACCAAAGGAATTTATGAGCCACGGGCATCTGAACGCTTGCTAAAATGACTTCAAATGTAACTAGTACAGGGCCGTGCTCAGTAAAAATTTGATAAAATAAATGAGGTCGAGATAACATAACACGGTAGTGTAGCAATCAAAAACCACCATCACATCGGTGCCATAGTGACGCTGAACGTACTTGATGTAATCCTGGCAAACCCTCCAAAAGTCGAGCTTCTGTTCCATACAATCTTGTGGAGAAGTTATCCACCATCAATAACGACCACGGAACGTTAAGGGAGTTGAAAGTCTTGTGGAAGTGGTGAGAAAACTATAACTGAAATTTAACGCCATAAAGTTAGAAGTTTGACAAATTTCCGGAAAGAGCATTTTTTTAAATGTGCATATCTCCGTAATTATCAGTCCCAGAAACAAAATTTAAAACCTAAGTTGTAGGAAATTTTATTCTCTACAACATTTAGTAGAACTCTTTTGTAGATAAAATGGACCAAAAAGAAGATATAACCGAAATTCTGAAGAAAGTGTCGATGTTTTTGGTTTTTTCAAGATGGAGGCGGGCGCGGAGGGGGGAATTGTGCATTTTGCATTTTAAACACTAACCATCCTAGACAACATAAAAAATTTGAACGCTGTCGAAAGCCTTCTCCAGATCAATAAAACAGATGTCTGCTTCTTTATTATATGTTAATGTGTTGTCCATTATCTGTCTTATTGTGAATATGTGTTCCTTTGGGAGTCTATTAGCTGTTTCTCCACTATTTCTTGTGTCTAGAATCCTTTAATAGATCTTTCCCGGCACACTCAGTAGTGAAATTCTCCTGTAATTTTGACATTATTTGTTTTTTTGAAGATCGGAACTATCAGTGCTACTTCCAAGTTTTTGGGTATTACTTTTCTTGCCCACGCTATTCTACATATTTTCAACAGTAACCTTCGTCCCAACGGTCCCATAATTTTAATCTGTTCCGGTGTTATTTCGTCGTATCCTGCTGCTTTCCCTGTGTCTGTGTGTAACCTCTTCTAACTCTTCCTCCGTTATTGTTTCGTTTTCCTCTTCTGTTTGTTTTGGTTTCCTATTATCATTTTTATTGTTTACCTTCCCATTGTCAGCTCCTATTCCTAGTAGTTCATAATATTCTTTCCACCTGTTGATTATTGCTTGTTTTTCTGTAATTACTTCTCCATTCTTGTTTTTTATGTACATGTTTTGTTCTGGATTTTTCTTTGGTTATCTAAAGCTGGGTACTGACGTGAGCATTTTTACGCGCACGAACGTGTGTGCGCGTAAGCCGTTCGTGCTCGTAAAAATGCTCAAGTCAGTATCCAGCTATAAAACCGACAAGCGATGGATTGCGTTCGTGCGTGTTGGCGCCTACGCGCACGCAAATTCGGGCTGGTACTGATTAGAGCAATTTTACGCGCAAAAGGTTCGTGCGCGCAAAAATGCTCAAGTCAGTACGCACCTTAAGATTTTTAAGCTCCTCTAATTTGGTTCCACCATCTCGTCTGTTTTTTGTGGTGCCCCCAAGCGGTATTTGCTGCTGTTTTTATAATTCTTTTAAACCTTTCACACTCCTTTTCAATGTTATTTGTTTCCTGTTTCCTTTGTCTTATACATTCTTCCCTAACTTCTTCCAGGTACTTTTTCTTTACTACTTCTTCAGCTTGTACGTTTTTATTTTCTCTTTTCTAACCGTGTTCTCCTTTTTTATTTTTCTTACATTCTCGTCGTCTCTCTGAATATCTGTTGTTACCATGTAGTGGTCGCTCCCTATTTTCGGTCTTCTTCTAGCTCTTGTGTCTTTTGTTTTTTTGAAGTGTGCTTGTTCTGTTACTACATAGTCTATTAGTGATTTTTCTGTTCTCGCTTCCATTACTTTCTTGTATTTATGGATACCCTTGTCCTTAAACTTTGTGTTCGTGATTACTATGTTATTTAAAAGGCCGATGTGTATCAGTCTTCTTCTATTATTGTTTATATCTTTTTCTCCGAATTGGCCCATTACTTGTTCTTGTTCCTGTATTTTATTCCCTACCTGGGCGTTTAGGTCTCCCAGTATCATTATTTACCCATTTGTCTCTTCCGTTACTGCTTGTATTATTTCCCAGAATTTGTATTTGTTCTCATTTTCGTTTTCGTTTGGATCATACACTGCCATATACATTTCTTGTCCTTTCTTTTCCACTCCCATGGCCATAATTTTTTCTGATATATACTTTATTTCTTTTTACATTTCGTTTGTTACTATTATTCCTAGTCCAGCTTGTGCATTCTTTGTTTCTTCTACCTCACTGTAGTTTAGCAGAAATCCCTTTTCTAGCATCTCACTTCCTTGTCCCTACTTTTTGCTCTCTGCTATCGCTAGTATTTGTATCTTTGCTGTCTACATTTCCTCTACTATTTCCACCTTTTTGCCACTCAATTTTTGCACATTCCATGTACCTATCCTACTTTTTTGTTTTTTATTTGTTTTTCTTTTCTTTCTCTGTTGTTTCCATTGCCATTGTCCGTTTTCTCTCCAGGTTTCGTTGCCGTATTTCCATCCTTTCGATTTTTTTTTACTTTTTTGAAAACTCTAGGGTATCAGTTTCTCTTAAACTGCCTCGCTCTGTGTTGGTTCATATATATGTTATACCTTCTATCTCTAACTCTTGGGTACCTACTCTGTCCTCTTTCCTTCTCTGCCCTTGCTACTTTCCTAATTAGGGCGTGTATTTTGGTTCCTCTAGTGTAAGGTCACTAGATAGATCTGGTCCTGTAATAGTGTTTTCTTGTCTTAGTATCTTTAGTTTGTCGAAAAACTCTTAAACTTTACTATAATCGGTTTCGGCTCTTGTTTTCCCACTTTATCTACGTCTTCAATGTCCGTATTCAATTTCATTTCTTTCTGTATGAATTTCTTTATTTCTTGCTTCATATTATTCCCGTTAAACTTTTTACCCTTCATCGCTAGGTTATTTCTTTTGTTAATTCGTGCTTGGTTCTCCATTCTTGTCTTTAGTATTCTTATCTCTTTAGTTTTCTGTTCTCTCTTTCCCATTCTACTTCTTTCTTTATAAAATCCTCTTTAAGTTCTCGTAGGTCTTCTTCGTAATTTTTCAATGCATTTTTCAAGGTTATCGCATTTACATTTCTCTTTGTACTTTGTGTATCACGTTTAATTTCTTTTAGCTGCGAGCTTACACTTTTCATAAATTCTTCGATTTTTTTTATATCTACGTGTAGCTCGTTTTCTTTTTTGTGCGGGGTCCTAGCTATTAGTTTACTTCTTTTAAAGCTTTCGTCTCCGTCTATTGTAGCTGGGTCTTCTGTACTTGTTTTTTTCACTCTCTTCCTTTTGGCCACAAAATCTGTTATATTTCCTGTAATTTCTGACCTTCCACTTATCACTGGTTTATTTTTGTCCATTTATTAGATGTATATGTATACCTGCACTTGTATGGGCCTCTTTAGTTACTTTCGCGTTCTAAGATGCACCGTCCGCGTAACCACAGGGACGCCACTGGGTTCACGATTTGCCCTTCACTCAATTGTTTACGCGCCTGCCTTAGCGTACTATAAATGCGCCTATCAGAGCTACTCGTGCTAATCACCGCATGCGGTGCGGACTCTCACTCGAATGTTATCGCGCGACCTGCGGGATCGGCAGTTTTAAAGACGTTTCGCGTCCTAAACGCTATTTTAGGCCACTTTTATCAATTGCACCTCTCTGTTCCTTCCTTATCATCTTTTTAACACACTTTTCACAGCAATTAAGCTTCTAAAAAGTTTCGCAGACCCGAATTCCTCTCATTCCAAAGTGACACGCCCGTACTCTCCGTAACGCGCCGACTCATACTATATATACACTAAATTTCATAGGAATGTCTTCAAAATTATAGGAGATATGTGGTGTTTCCATACTTTTCCCAACGACTTTATAATTAAAACTGCATTGTATTGTAACTTGTTATTTGTAAACAAACTATAACGATAAAGCAAAACTTTGAATATTAAAAGTAAAATATCGTTTTTTTAATATTTTATTGGAATTGAAGAAATCTGTTAACATTGGCGCATAATAAATAAAAAGATGTGTCTAGCACATTCTTTCAGGATAAAACAAAAAAAAACGTCGTTACGACCATTGATTAACGATATACGAAGCAATTTTCTAAAATCGGCACTGAGGGTAACACAGAGGTGATAAAGGAATTTTGTGAAAATGTATTTCTTGTGGTGGCCCAACAACTGACCAAAATTTAGCTTCTAGTTATTCCCGATGTCATTCATTTATGCATTGTGCTACGTGGTGCAAATCGGTGATCGGCGAGGTGCGACTCACGTATAACTCAAAACACGCAGCAGAAAATAAATTCTGTTTTTGTGCAATACTACAACAATGAAGGTAATTCTTTCTGTAAAAATTTCTTCATTCTTTTTTACACATTTTATGAGCCAGAAGTATGCATTTATGTGCTAACGTTTTCAAAATGCGTCGATGCTTAAATGTATATCGCGCTTTTCCGGTACGCTCTCCTTAAACAATTTCTGTAGCATTTGATAAAAATAATTTCGAAATTAATTTGACATCATTTGAATTTAGAAGAAATAAGCTTTCCCCTAGTTATAAGTCATTGAGCAATATTTAAAAATAAGCTTGTAAATGCGACGAAAAGAGAAAATTAACCAATTTACAGTAATAAAAAAAATTGGGAAATACTTTTCTTTTTTTTTTGTAATGGCAAACAGAATGACGCCCTCTACATTCTACATCCGCAAGGTCATTCCAGATAGTGTACATTTTTTATAAATTTTCTTCGAGTACACACCCTATGATTTTAGAAATGTCATTTGAGTGGTCAGATTTCCGAATAAAACTATGGTGGATATTTTTAAAACTAGTATTTCTGTAATCAATACACCTTATACAACTCCAGTTTTCGTACCCCATAATCTCAGCAGTGAGATAAAATGTGTACCTTCAGATATCTCCCTCCCTGGAGTTTTTGGGTAGACACTGATTATGGGGTATCACTTGTGAGTAACATGGAACTGTCATCTGTAAAAATGATCAAAATCTTTAGAGCCATCTTCGACATTTTTTGATGTATGTGGGCATCCTCACACCGAATGGTGCATTGCAGCATAACCAAAGTTTGAGACCATCGTTGTAAAGCTTCATAAAACATATCCGTAAATTTTCATAGAAATTCGTCTGTATGAAGTCTGCCCCTCCCCACCCTCCCTCGGATGCAGGCGACGGCATAGCTTGCTGATGTCGTCAGTGATGCAAAGTGCAGTTTCCCTACCACGTGCCACTTCTTCGCTGTCACGCTACTTAACTTGGTTCTGCACCTAACCATTCAGTGCTCTCCTTCGAGGCATTCAACATGCTACCTGTCAAATTTGTGGTCTCTCTCGCTGCAGTTCATGTGCTTCAACCACCTCATTGCAATTTGGCTTCTTTTGCCTATAATGATGGAGTGCACAACGTGATGTGGCCTAATATGGATATCAGTTCATTGGTGACTATCCCGTTTTTAAAAGTGAACAACTTTACTGAACATAATTTTTTAACGTTCAAGATAAAATACCATTTTCCTACATATGCGGTGGACACAATTGATAAACGATTTTGCTAAAGAATAAAGCTGCTGTCTTGAAGAAACTGCTCGCACCCGCAGATAATTCCTGCTGTATATCTACCGTTGTTTTAAGCACTATTTTATTCACTATATTGTGTTTGTCTGTGACGTATTTCTTTACATGTTGGTATTATAATCATTTAGTCTAGCCATTATTGTTATTACTCATTGTATGTGCATTTGTATTTTATACAACAAAATTAAAGCTTTTTACAATATGTGTATCCAGTGATGCTCCCATCAATTTTTTCGAAGGTATACTATACTACCGGTAACCCACTGTGTGCCTGACTTTTTCTATGGTTGCTTGGCGGGGGAGGGGGGGGGGGCAATTACAACAAGTGAGTTAAAAATTTTATTATTTTTTCCATATAAAATTGAAAAAAAATCGATTAACCTAATTAAATGTATTGACAAAAAATTATTTTTGTAATGCATCTTCTTTCTTGTCTGTTTTTTTACGTTCTTTAACTTGACCACGAGGAGCTGGAAGTGCCGATCGATGGTCTCACAAACCTTCACGTATGGTCGCGGAATACACCCTTCACTGCTACTTGAAAGGTAGAGTGGTGGGATAAATCCTACAAAGACTGGCAGTCTTGGTGCAGACAATTGTTCAAGTAGTGTTCGACTTGACGTTAGGCCTAATTTGTAAGCACATTCGAGTTTTCATAAAATTGCTTGAGAGTATACGCAGTATGCCCAGAAAATCCTGAGAGTCTACGGTGTATATGGAGTATACCCTATGGGAACACCACTGTGTGTATCTTTCACTCTACCAAGATACTTGTTCATCTGTTTTCGCTTTTTTTTCTTGTAGAGCATCATAAAATTTACATTTAATTTCTTCATTTTCATTCTTGCTCGGTGCATACGCAACTATCACTCCAAATAGCTCTTTGAGTATTTTAATTTTAACCCTCAAAAATCTCTCTGGTGCAAATTTCCATTTCTTTATATTATCCTTTAGTTCTTTTCGGTTGTCCTGGATTCTCGTAACTTCTCTTCTTGAACTATTTTGGGGCCTTCTGTTTTTCTCTACTTAGTTCTGTCCTTGGCAACTGTCCTCCACTCTCTTATACCTAACACTTTAATGTCCTGTTCTATCGTTTCCAACCATCTCTTCCTTGGTCTTCCTCTTCGTCTAACACCCAGTAATCCACCTCTCAACACAAATTTAGTAATTCTATTACCCGATAACCGTTCCACGTGACCTAACCACCTTAGTTGTTGCGCTTTTACTGTTTTTATTAAATTAGCTTCATTGTATAGACTGTATATTTCCGCATTTGTTCTTCTTACCCACACTTCCCCAACTTTTTTCCCACCGTAAATTTTTCTTAATAATTTTCTCTCCCATCTCTCAAGTTTCGATTGATCACTTTTATTAAGAGTCCATGTTTCACTTGCGTATGTCACAGTCGGTCTAATCACTGTCTTGTATATTCGTTTTTTCGTGTTTTTTGTCAGGTACTTGGAATTTAACAAAGTATTCGCTACTCCAATTGCTTTGTTTCCTTTTGTTAGTCTGGCTTGTATCTCCTTACTGTTGCTGTTATCTTTCGTTATCAATACTCCTAAATACGTAAAGCTAACTACTTGTTCAAACTGAAATTCCCTTCTATTCTGCATTCTTATTCTAAGATCCTTCATCTCTTCATCAGTTCCTGTACTTCCCATAATCATAAACTTTGATTTTTGTTCGTTTATTATTAAGCCCATTGTTCTTGCTGCATCTCCTAAGTCTTTTACTAATTTCTTAAGGTGTTTTTCGGTTTTAGCAATTATCGTTAAATCATCTGCATAGGCCAAGATTTGGTGTGTATTACTGTATATCGCCCCTTGCCTGTTTAATCCACTCTCTCTTACTACTTTCTCCAGTGCTAGATTAAAAAGAGTTGTTGAAAGCGGATCACCTTGTCTCAACCCATTTTCTATTTTAAAATCTTCTGATAGGTCTCCATTAATTCTTATTCTGCATTGTGTTTTAGCCATCGTCATTCGTGTTAATCTTACGAGTTTATTTGGAATTTTTAACTCTTCCATAGCTTTATATAGCTCTTTTCTGATTATTGAATCGTACGCCTGTTTGAAATCAATGAACATAGTGTACAACGCCACTTGATGTTCGTAGCAGTTTGTCTGAATCTGCTTTAAAGTAAAGATTTGGTCTGCCACTGACCTGCCAGTTCTGAAACCACATTGGTACTCACCAAGTACTCTTTCTGTATATGGCTTCAGTTTATTTCTTATACAATGGGCTAGTATTTTATAAACAGTATCTAATAATGCGATGCCTCGATAATTACTACATATTGTTTTGTCACCTTTTTTATATAATGGTATTATAATGGCTTTTGCCCATTCTTCTGGCATTTCTTCCTTGTTCCATATCTCCATTATTAGTTCGTATATTCTCCTTAGCAGTTCGTTTCCTCCATATTTAATTAATTCTGCCACTATGCTGTTTTCTCCTGCGCTTTTTTAGTTTTTAAGATTTTTAATTATTGCTTTGACTTCCGTTTCCGTTGGTGGTTGCACTTCTTCATCGTGCTCCGCGTGTCTTAGTTCTTCTGTTTGTTCTATTTTCCCTGTATTTTTGTTTAGAAGGTCTTCGAAAAATTCTTTCCATCTTTCAATTATTTTTGTTTCCTCTCCTATTAAATTACGTTCTTTATCCTTATAATAACTTTGTCTATTCTGAAAACCTTTCTTTGCTTTTCTGACTTCTTGGTAAAAATTCCTTATTTCTTTTTTCTTAAATTTTTCTTCTGCGTTCTTTATTTTATTTTCGTAATAAGCCCTTTTCTTCCTTCTGCACGTGGCTTTTGCTTCATTCCTCTGTAGTTTATATTTCTCCCTGTTTACTTCTGAATTATTTTTTATCATTTCTTCTCTTGCCTTTCCTCTTTTTTCTATTGCCCGCTTACATTCCATATCGTACCATTCTTTACTTTTGCTTGTTTTTCTTTCTTGAACTGATTCTTTCCTTGCTTTCGTAAGTGCTAGTTCTATTTGCGTCCATTCTTTACTAATTTGTTTTGTTTGTTCTCTCATCCTCAACTCTCTTGCTACTTTATCCATATAATTAGTTTGTGTTCCTTCTTCTTATAGTTTTTCATATTCATATATT
This sequence comes from Agriotes lineatus, assembly GCA_940337035.1. Lineage (NCBI taxonomy): Eukaryota > Metazoa > Arthropoda > Insecta > Coleoptera > Elateridae > Agriotes > Agriotes lineatus. The sequence goes on from CALNHX010001920.1 coordinate 128,673, forward strand.
TTTACTTTGAATTTCATCCTATTCTTTTTATGTGGTATGTTGCCCATCATACCTGCCACAACTAGATAATGGTCACTGTCCATGTCTGCTGCCCTGTAAGTTCGAATATTTGTAATGATTTTTGCGTCTTCTTCTATCAGTATATGATCGATCTGATTTGTTATCCTACCATCTGGTGTTGTCCACGTCCCTTTATGAATATCTTTATGTTCAAATTGTGTACTTCTTATTACTAACTTTTTTTGTATTGCAAATTCTATTAATCGTTTCCCATTGTCATTGCTTTCTTTATGTTTACTATATTTTCCTATAGTTGGTGCATATATAATTTCTTGTCCGATTTTTGCATTGCAATCCCCCAAGATCATTTTGACGTCGTACCTTGGTATTTTTTGAAACTCTGTCCACTAACTCGTAATACTCTTCTTTTTCATCTTCCTCCTTCTCTTCTGTGGGTGCGTGTATGTTTATTAAGCTTATATTTTTATTATTACCTCTTATTCTAATACAACATAATCTTTCAGACACCGGTGCAAATCTAATAACTAAACTTTTTAACCTTTCCCCCACCACAAAACCTGTTCCCAACTTTCTATCAGCTCCACCGCTATTGAAAAATACATAATTTCCAATTTCTGTAATCGTATTTCCTTTTTGCTTGGTTTCATGCAATGCAATAACGTCAATTTTATACTTCTCCATTTCTTGTATTAAAATTTTCAAAGCCTCTTCATCGTACGTTCCTCTTACATTCCATGTTGCAACTCGATATATCTGCTTAATTGTTTTCTTTCCTTCACTTGACAAGTTTTTCTTGTTCCTTTCTATTCCTTTACTATAGTTTTTGCTGTTCTGTATTGTTTTCTTTTTATATATATTTCCTAATTTCCAGTCCGTTATTGTCGCCAGTTCCGTCTCCTTTTTATTTCCGTCCTGTATGCATTTCACTGGTTTTTTGGGTTCTTAACCTGCTCATCACATTGTATAATCTTTTCTTCTTTCTTGTCCCATTTATACAATTTTCCGTTTATCCATATCTTTTGGTGCCCAATCTTTACTTTATTGCCCTTTTGTTCCTCTTCCTTTGCCATCTCTCGAATCTCTTTCTGTATCTTTCTTTCGTGCACTGTCAAATCACTATTTATGTAAATTTTCTCATTTTTCAGTTTAAAACAGTTTTTAAAAATCTTTTGCTTATCCTCCCAACTCTTTACCGTTACTACACATTTATCTTTGTTTATTATATAAGCATTAGATGTCTCTACATCGATTCCTAGTTTTTCTTTTATAAAGAGTGTAGCGCCTTCTTTTATTACTTTTTTATCCTTTGTATCCACTTGGATGCCCGTTATTACTAAGTTGTTTTTTCGTTTTTCCTTCTCTTGTAATTCCAATTTATGTTCCAATTCTCCGATTCTAGTTTCTAAGTGTGATCTCTCTTCTTTCCATTTTTCTTGCATTTTGTTTATTTCTTCTTTTAGGTTTCGTATTTCAGCGTTATTCTTCTCAAATTCTACGGAAATTTTGTTTTGGATTTCCTCATTTCCCGTTTTTATCTCCGTCTTTATTACTTTCATCCACTTTTCCATCGCCTTCTCTATAGTCGTCTCCATTTCTTGACCTGTTGTACGTTTCTCGTCGTATTTTAATTTATTTATTTTCTCGCTTGGTGATCTGGAAATGAATTTACTTCTTTTGAATACGTCTTTGTCGTCTCCTGTTGTTGTCTCTTGACAATTATCTCTTTTGCGTTTGTCTGACACTTCGTTGCCACTATATACACTACTTTTACGTAATTTGTTTTGGTCCATTTAATTTTATATTACACGTTGTTTTATTTTCTGTACTTGTATTAGGCTTTAGCGTGAAATTATACCGTTATTAATTTGTCTGAGCCTCTCTCAATATACACAATAAGATTTTAAATTCTACCGCGTCTTTAAGCGGCCCGTGCCGGGTACGAGAGCTCGCGCGCGCGCTACAGCTGATCCGCCTGCCGAACGTCCAGTTATCACGTATGCTATTCACTGCAGTAAATTAAATTTCTCCCCCTTCACACTGCCCCTACACACTTTTTCACTTTAGTTATGCTCTTAGAACACTTGTAATAGCCTTTGTGAGACGGAGCCGATATTCACGGTTATCACGTCGTCACGGTCGCACTACCACTTCGAAAGGGATATTACGATGAACTAACTCTGATAATTTACATACTCACCTGTTTGGTAAGCAAAGTGTATGTTAATTAGATTTTGCAGTTTAATGTTTATCTATCAGATTGAGTTTTTTAGGTTTTAGAGGTCAACTGGTTTACTTGGTAAGGTTGGCAGCTAGCACTAGGCGGTGTCCATTGACCCTCAGGAGCTACACCAATTGACAGTCCACTCTCGCTAATGCATTGGCATATCCAGTCGAATCTGTGCACGTTATTTTGTCTAGTCTTGATGTATCAAGTGTATTTTAATCACATAAAAAATATAAATTCATAAAAATATTAGCATTTACAAAGTCAAATAGAAAATCGTGATTAAATTTGTAGATGTTAGCTTAATTATAGAAAAAGGCAATTTTTAATAATTTTTTTTATTATCAGCAAACATAATTCAACAGACAATGGTATTCTCACACAACTTAACTAAAAAAAAGTGAGAGAAAAAAAGACCTTAAAACTATAGAAAATTAGTGCAAGATGAACACATTAGGGTCACTAGGTATAGCAGAATTTCCATCAATATTATCTTCTCCATTACTGTCCTCACTGTCTAATTCATTATACCACTGGAACACTTGCTGCTTAAGCAATTGTCTGTTGCTCTAACTGTATTTGAGCAAGTTGGTGTTTGGTCCATCATGCGAAAATAGTAGCGTGCAAACTAACGTCACTTCTCTGAGACAGTATTTATTTTTAAATACAAATAACTTCCTCACAAAACATCCAACCGCAGCAAAATTTTAAAAACTGAGTTAATTTTAGGTAGTTTGAAGGTAGATGAAGGATCAACCATAAATCTTAACTGGAGGGGGAGATATTACACGCGCTTCGAACATTTCCGTCTCTCAGGCGTAAGGTTAGTACTTAAGGGTTAATAACTTCCATCTGACTGACCGGTTTTGTTTTGATTGTCAAGTAAACTGGGTCAAGCAACAAAAACAAATCATTTTGCAATCTTCATGGACTAGTGTCTTGCCCTTAAATTTTGAAGATGTGATGGTTGCTGTTCCCCCTTTGGTTTCCCGAAATATTGTTGCATAGTGGAAAAATTTGGGAAAGAGGCATTGTTGTTGGATATAGATGGGAACTGTAGTTTACAATGGTTTTCGATAAGCCAGAACCTCTGGAGATTGGAACATTGAGCCGATTTTGAAGTCTATTTCTAACCAAAATTTGTTATTGATAGCAAAATAACAATATGAAAAATAAAGCTGTTAAGATGTATAATAAAATAACGATTTAACTGTTTAATATTCAAATGCAGCCATATTGTTTATTTTATCGCAGGTTAATGACAACCTACTTTTGTTGCAGGTGAGAGGATATTTAAATTCCATTGGCTCATCTATCATTAACAGGAGCTCTGACGTTTAAACAACTATAATGGACACCACAGAAGAAACTACGGATAGTAAATCTAGTAGTTCTAGACGAAATACATTAAGCATATCGCAGAGTATCGATGGCAATGAAAATATTGATAAGTTATATATCAAGCAGGAAAGTAACGAAAGTACTAATTTAACTACACATACGAGAACTCATGCAGAAGAAAAACTCGATAGTTTCTCCGTTTGTGATTTTAAAACAACAAACAAAAGTCATTTAGTTACACATTGGAGGTCACACACTCGTAAAAAGCCCTATATTTGTAACGTTTGTGATTTCAAAACAACATGGAAAAGTCTGTTAGTTAGACATGTGAGGACACACACAGCGGAAAAGCCTTACAATTGCTCTATTTGTAAATACAAAGCAACTGTAAAAAGTAGTTTAATTAGACATATGAGGACACATACAGAGGAAAAGCCTTACAGTTGCTTCGTTTGTAAATACAAAGCAACTGTAAAAAGTAATTTAATTACACATATGAGGACACATACAGAGGAAAAGCCTTACAGTTGCTCTATTTGTAAATACAAAGCAGCTCTAAAAAGTCATTTAATTACTCATATGAGGACACATACAGAGGAAAAGCCTTACAGTTGCTCTATTTGTAAATACAAAGCAGCTGTAAAAAGTAATTTAATTACTCATATGAGGACACATACAGAGGAAAAGCCTTACAGTTGCTTCGTTTGTAAATACAAAGCAACTGTAAAAAGTAATTTAATTACACATATGAGGACACATACAGAGGAAAAGCCTTACAGTTGCTCTATTTGTAAATACAAAGCAGCTCTAAAAAGTCATTTAATTACTCATATGAGGACACATACAGAGGAAAAGCCTTACAGTTGCTCTATTTGTAAATACAAGGCAGCTGTAAAAAGTAGTTTAATTAAACATATGAGGACACATACAGAGGAAAAGCCTTACAGTTGCTCTATTTGTAAATACAAAGCAGCTGTAAAAAGTAGTTTAGTTATTCATATGAGGACACATACAGAGGAAAAGCCTTACAGTTGCTCTATTTGTAAATACAAAGCAGCTCAAAAAATTAATTTAATTACTCATATGAGGACACATACAGAGGAAAAGCCTTACAGTTGCTCTATTTGTAAATACAAGGCAGCTGTAAAAAGTAGTTTAATTAAACATATGAGGACACATACAGAGGAAAAGCCTTACAGTTGCTCTATTTGTAAATACAAAGCAGCTGTAAAAAGTAATTTAATTACTCATATGAGGACACATACAGAGGAAAAGCCTTACAGTTGCTTCGTTTGTAAATACAAAGCAACTGTAAAAACTAATTTAATTACACATATGAGGACACATACAGAGGAAAAGCCTTACAGTTGCTCTATTTGTAAATACAAAGCAGCTCTAAAAAGTCATTTAATTACTCATATGAGGACACATACAGAGGAAAAGCCTTACAGTTGCTCTATTTGTAAATACAAAGCAGCTGTAAAAAGTAATTTAATTACTCATATGAGGACACATACAGAGGAAAAGCCTTACAGTTGCTTCGTTTGTAAATACAAAGCAGCTGTAAAAAGTAGTTTAGTTAAACATATGAGGACACATACAGAGGAAAAGCCTTACAGTTGCTTCGTGTGTAAATACAAAGCAACTGTAAAAAATAATTTAATTACACATATGAGGACACATACAGAGGAAAAGCCTTACAGTTGCTCTATTTGTAAATACAAAGCAGCTCAAAAAATTAATTTAATTACTCATATGAGGACACATACAGAGGAAAAGCCTTACAGTTGCTCTATTTGTAAATACAAGGCAGCTGTAAAAGGTAGTTTAATTAAACATATGAGGACACATACAGAGGAAAAGCCTTACAGTTGCTCTATTTGTAAATACAAAGCAGCTGTAAAAAGTAATTTAATTACTCATATGAGGACACATACAGAGGGAAAAGCCTTACAGTTGCTCTATTTGTAAATACAAAGCAGCTCTAAAAACTAATTTAATTGTTCATATGAGGACACATACAGAGGAAAAGCCTTACAGTTGCTCTATTTGTAAATACAAAGCAGCTGTAAAAAGTCATTTAATTACTCATATGAGGACACATACAGAGAAAAAGCCATACAGTTGCTTCGTTTGTAAATACAAAGCAGCTGTAAAAAGTAGTTTAATTAAACATATGAGGACACATACAGAGGAAAAGCCGTACAGTTGCTTCGTTTGTAAATACAAAGCAGCTGTAAAAAGTAGTTTAATTAGACATCTGAGAACTCATACTGAACAAAACCCCTTATAGTTGCTGTATTTGTTAATAGAAAACAACACAAAAGTGTAGTTTAGTTAGACATATGAGGACTCGTGAATAAGAAAAACCTTCAGTTTCTGTTTGTTTATTTAAAATAGCACAGAAATGTATGTGTAAACAGTCGTTGGTCTGAACAATGCTGAAATATTATAGGTGACTGTAAAGGACACAGTAAACGAAATACTTTTTATGGATATTCAAAACAGTTTTAGAGGATTCAGATGTCTCGAAATGCGCACGCAAAATGGTGGCGTCACATTGCATAATTCGTTTAAGGTTATTGTAGTTGTCGGGAAATGTTTGTATTACCTTATACATTATTGTTTATGTACCCTTCTTTCTGTGTATTGGAGCCAACCTGTATGGCTCTGATCTGCGACAGCTGTGGGTCGTGCAACACGGCTGCAGAAACAGTTCCCAATAAAAAAATTTAATATTATGCTAAATAAACAACCTTCTTGCGTCAATTAGTGTTTTAATTAACCATACAGTTCACTGAAGGTACAGTAGTATAAAAAATTTGTAATTGTGTTGTTATTTGTGTTTATTCTTAAGAAATTGAAGTTATTTATCATAGTAATCACGATATAGCATATTGAATAACTTTCTCTGATAAAACAGCTTCTTATTTCTTGGGATAAGTACTTTATCTGCAAAATAATCGTATTATTTGCTAAGGGCTGTAATTTTACATTATGAACAAATTTTGTTAATATTTTGTTATATTTAGTACAGAAAAGATGTTTTACCTGTTTACTAAACTTTTTATAGATAACAGAAACCTCCTTGGTTTGGAAACATTGAAAATTAGTTCCAAATGAAACACAGTTTAATCCCCAAATATGGAACTGGGATTCAAAAATTTTTCTTCAATTATAGCACTTGTTGCATCAATTTGTGGACATGCTTATGTATCTATGTAAATACTTATATTATTTTGGTTACTCATGTTAACTGCCTGAAGTTCTGTTCAATGTAAATAAAAACAATTCAAGCTATGCAGTCTTTTCATTGTACACATATCTTCAAAGTCATATTACTCTGTAATATTATTTTCCACAGACGTTTAAGCTTCTGGTAATATAATAATAATAATAATTTGCCTTTATTAATGTTAGTTACACCTCTCATTATTTATACAGAATTAAATAATAAATCAGGTCGAGGTTCAGCCAATAGCATTACCGCTGCCTTCTCTGGCGACGTGGTAGCATCTGAAACTAGTTTATCGATCGGCCCTAGGTTGGAGCAGCGTAGCGGCAAGGGCTGGAACTGGAGTATTGATCTGTAACAGGACGATTAGTGTACAAAAATAGCAGTTCTATTTCTGACCAGTTCAGTGTTTTAATGGTGGCTTTAGCATTTAATACGACCCCCAAGGAGCAGTTTAGCCCGTTAAGCGGGTTTGAATTAGTGACTCACGTTGTAGGAAATCACTTTAGTTGGATGAGTTAACTGGAATCAGGATACCCCTCCCTGTCACTGAATGCTGTGTCAAGAAAGTATACAGGGAGTGAGCCCACGACAGATAACGGTCAAACGAACTTGTGGGTGGAGAATCAAAAGGTGGAATTGTCTTCCCAAGTGAATATTGGAAAGTAAAGTCGGATCGGCGGCAGTCTCCGAGCACGGGTTTGTGCTGCGGATGGCTGAAGGCTTCAACCTCTTGGTTGGAATTCCAGGTTGAAAGTTAGTTTTCAGGAGCGTGGCAGCTTGCTTATATATTCTCTGCTGTCTTCGGGGACGCTTGGGGGAAAGATGCGGGTCTATGTACCCTATTTGTATTGGAATGTCTCCATAACATCGCAGGTCAAGGTGGGACACATGCAGAATCGAGCATGTCACCTTCCTAGGAGTTTTATCATTGAGGCTAGGCTCAAGAGAGACGCCTACTGAGACGGGAGATTAACTGCGTGCCAATTCTAAACGCATTGTGTTTTTAATTAATTTGCGCCAGGATAACATCCAAAAATTATGCATTCCATTTTTGTTGCCAGTTGTAACTCACATTATTAATTATTGCATTAGTAATTCCGTATCTCTCAGCTGCTGGAAAAGAGCTTTCCTAAAATAACTGCAACCAAATAATTCAAGAATATTTAAAAAATTGTCCCCAAAGAACCATTAGTAATCTCATTACAATTATATTACCATAATGCAGGGGGAATTAAAACCAAGTTAAACATGCTTCAACAATCAACAACCTTGCCCTATGACATTATAATCATAATCGAAAGTTGGTTGGATAGTGAAATAACAGAAGGTGAAGTTAATTTCAAAGGCTTTAATATGTTTCGTTTAGACAGAAATTTTGATACTAGTAATAAAAAACGAGGTGGTGGAGTGCTGATATTAATTCGACAGTACTTACATGCAGATAAAATCAGTGTTTCTCTGACTAGTGTTGAACAACTTTTTGCAGCAATTATACATAAAGGTAGTGATGTGATTATAGGAGGAGTATATATACCACCAAGTTTGCCTTTACGTTGCGCCGCAGTTGAAGAAATTATAAGTGAAAATCCAGATTCACAGCTAGTATTATTTGGGGACTACAATCTTCCAAATGCTGTATGAATCAACAGTGAGTTAGGTGTTAGTGTAGATTCTAACCAAGGATACCCTGCTCTTAACGTAGCAGAAAGTTTTGCTTTTATGAACCTGTATCAAATGAATTTCATACCTAATAATAATAATGTGTTCTTAGATTTAATATTTACACACTTTTAATGAAATTAAAGTACAAAAAGCGGCAGATCTGTTATTCGATAATATTTATTACAATATAGGATATACTGAAATAGTCTTTAGCCCGTTACACAACTCTGCTTGAAGAATCAATAATTTAAAGCAAGACAATAAAGCACAGAGATGGGGTAATCAGGCAACTGCAAGAAGTCACATTAGAAATTTTAATTTATGATTACATCGGTAAAGCATTGCCGATATTAAATGAAATTATTTCAGAATTAAATAGCAATAAGGCAGAGCACAATTAACATAAATTAAAAGGTTGGTGCAAAGTAAAGCCAACAAATAATTCAACAAATCTATCACCAAAGGGATTTATTACATGCAGGTTAAATAAATTCACATGTCAGTTGAATTGAATAAGTACAGTTCTATGAACTTTTTAAATAAAGGTAAAAAAGGACAGAATGTTCAATTACAGTGCAAAAAGAGTACAATGTTAGATCGAATAAGGCTATAAGAAAATGGAGCAGTAATGTTTGAAAAATGATGAAATTCAGACAGGTTTTGTGGAATACAAGAAAATCACACCACAGGAAATGGAAAAAATTTGTGTTTTAAAAATGAGTCAGTGTAATGACACAAGTGAATAGACAATTAAAATAAAACTTTGTGAGTGGCGCTAGAACTTAGATAAAATACAAACATGAACAAACAATAATTTAGAAAGTAAGATTATGTACAGTTTTATAAATTAAGTTGTAAATTTAGATTATAAGTAATTGCATTGTATTCAGTTAACATCCTTTTTATGTAGCCAGATAGGCAATTGTTGTTAACGAACGAGAGGAGAATTTTATACCGTTTAACATTAAAATAAATTAAAAAGAATTGTACCGGCGTGATCAGGAGTTTGCAGTGAACATGTGAGAGTGTGGGTGTAAAAATCCATCACTTAAAAAATATTTTTTCCGGTGACCGCTTCCAACAACATCGGCAGCCAGCATTCAGTTTTCGAGCACCAGTTGCGGGATTCAATAAAGTTCCAGAGCCTGAGAGAGGGTGTCAGCAGTTCCGCCCGGTGTGTACGAGGCCAGCACAGCAGTTGCAGCATCCCGAGCGCCCAGCATCCAGCCGCAAGCATCAGGAGAAGCTGTCCGACCAAGTTTCTGCAGCCTAAGGTCAGGTTAGTGGTGCCAAGCAAATAAGCGTGCTAGAGCTACGAAATTTACCATGAGGAACGAGCCCTAAGAGAGGAAGCCGATCCCGGTATTACAATAAGTCAAAATAGAGCATGAGTTCCAGAAATTGTGAAAATATAAGTGGAGGTTATGTTAGGACGCTTCAAAAGACATCTGAATTACGAAGAAAGCCGTGAACGCTTAATAAAGCGCGAGATTTGAATTACCTGTTAATTTGTTCATGGTTTTCCTTTTGAATTCACTATAATCACACAGAAATGAACCGCACGTAGAATCGATTTGCTGATAAATAATATTGACAGCGCAGCAAGTTTGCGCGTTTGCTGCTTCTAAATTTCATAGCCCAGTGGCGTATCACGGGAGTTTTTATTTTGAACAAGTAGGTGAACCTAACCAGATTTTGAGATTTCTTGCCTACCAAAAGAGCTAGCCATAACGTATCTAACTTGTAGATGTGCGCAATACTACAAAGGGCAAAACACTGAATTCAATGAACCCATTGATACAGCTACTTTTAATCAGTAAAAATTAGATTTGAACGTAATAAAAATATGTGTAGGGTGTGTATTTATTTATTAAATTAAATCATAACCATCACAACATAATTAACAAAAACCTTTACAATACATGTCAATTATATTTAAACAGTACTAAAAATAGCTTAGGAATTACTGAATTTTACTATGATTTTAAAAATGGTGACTATTACAACTTAAATGTTTATCTAAACTCTTAATTGGGATGAGGTATCAAATGAAGATAACGATGCTGTAGAAATATTTTATGAAATTGTTGATATCGGCATTGCATATATTATCCCATTGAAAAAATACGCCACTTCTACTTTACCAAAGTGGTTTAGTACAGAAATGGGAAAACTCACTATTAAAAAAAATCAGCTCACAATGTTTATGTAACTTAACTCTGGCAAAAGTTGAAGATTATCATATTTTTTCTCAGTTAAGATCTAGGTGCAAACACTTAGCAAAAGAATGAGGTAAAAATTATCACATATAATCTCATAAGAGCATTAATTCTTTCCGGATTTTTTTTGAGTGCGTTCCAACAACGTCGTATTAATTTGCCCGAGCGGAACGCGAGGTCAAATTAGGACGTTGTTGAATGCACGAAAAATAATTTCCGGGTCTGAATTAATTGGTAATTTTTTCTTCTCATACGATAAATGTATCATCAGGGGTGCCACAAGGGGCACATTGCTCACCTCTATTATTCAACCTGTTTGCAAATGATGTAACAGACTTCATTAAGAACTGTAGCATATTAACGTTCGCAGACGACTTTAAACTTTATAAACACATTTACTCATTTCATGATTCTTTAACTCTACAATGGGAAATGGATAACCTTTATAATTGGTCACAATTTAATGGTCTTATACTAAACACAGTGGGAACAATACAAAAGATAACAAAAGTGTTTAATGACATCAGTGACGAACAACTAACTAATAAAAACAAGAAAAGAAAGGGATGGATGACGGACAACATATTACAACTTATGGAGGAAAGAAGGAAAACGAAAAATAACGAAGATAGGTACAAAGTTATTCAAAGGCAGATAAAACACGAAATAAGAATAGCAAAGGAAGGGTGGTATAGAGAACAGTGTGAAGAAATTGAAGCACTAGAACAAAAATTTGATTTATTTAACATGCATAAAAAAGTTAGACAAGTAGCGTGTATATATAAACCCAACACAACTGGGATAGTATATACTAAAGATGGAAAAATCATAAAGGATGACAGAGAAAGGATGAATATCTGGGAACAATATATAAAAGACCTTTTTGAGGACAATAGAACAGAACAGCCACCAGTAATGGACTGTTTAGACAGTCTACCAATTACAAAAGACGAAGTGAGACGTGCAATAACACGATTAAAAGATGGAAAATCGGCTGGCCCTGATCGTATACATGCCGATCTAATTAAATTAATGGACACATATGCCATTAGGCAAATAACAATATTATTTAACAACATATATTCTACAGGAACGATACCAAAAATATGGTTAAGGTCAACATTCATACCACTACCGAAGAAACAAAAAGCTAAATATTGTAATGATTACCGTACCATTAGCCTCATGAGTCACCTCCTGAAACTTTTCCTAAAAATAATACATCAACGAATTACTAGACAATGCGAAGAGCACATCAGCCGCACACAGTTTGGATTCCGAAATGCGTTAGGCAGACGGGACGCTCTCGTTAGTATTCAGGTTCTTATCCAACGCTGCAGAGATGTCAATTGTGATGTTTTTCTGTGCTTCATAGATTATCAAAAGGCATTTGATAATGTACAGCATAATAAACTTATTGAAATACTTAAGGAGATTGGACTGAATGAGCAAGATATTAAGATAATCAGTAATCTATATTGGAACCAAACATCAACCATACGTATTCAGGGAGTGGACTCTGAGGAGATTCGTATTAAAAAAGGAGTCAGACAGGGGTGCGTACTGTCACGCTTGTTATTTAATGTATACTCGGAGAGAATTTTCCAAGAAGCTCTGGAAGAAATTAATGGCGGTATCAAAATTAATGGCGAGTATATTAATCATATAAGATATGCAGACGATACGGTGATAATCGCAGACAACCTCGAAAGCCTGCAAGAAATAATGACAAGGATAGTGGAGGTAAGCCAAAGATATGGGCTCTTAATGAATCTTAACAAAACAAAATATATGGTAGTATCAAAAAACACGAACATTGCTGGACAACTCCTTATAAATAACCAACACATAGAAAGAGTACAGACATATATATATCTGGGAACAACAATTAACGAAGCATGGGATCACTCATGTGAGATTAAGTGTCGAATAGAGAAAGCTAGAGCTGCATTCCTGAAAATGTCGAAAGTATTTCGAAGTCATGACTTATCCTTACCGCTGAAAATCAGATTATTGAAGTGTTATGTCTTCTCGGTGCTGCTATATGGAGTCGAAGCATGGACCCTGACAGAAGCCTCTTGCAAGAAACTTGAAGCGTTTGAAATGTGGTTGTATCGACGAATTCTGAGAATTTCATGGATGGACCATATCACCAATCAAGCTGTCCTAGAGAGAATGGGAAAAGAAAAAGAATTGATTCTCTCAATAAAGTCACGAAAACTACAATATCTAGGACATATGAGAAACAACCAACGATACGAGTTATTACAGTTAATTTTGCAAGGGAAGGTGGAAGGCAGGAGAGGCCCGGGAAGAAGAAGGATATCGTGGCTGAAAAATTTACGTGTATGGTACAACACAACAACGGTGGGACTTTTCCGCGCTGTAGCTGATAAGGAGTGCGTTGCCATGATGATCGCCAACATCCGAAACGGATAGGCACCGCAAGAAGAGAAGATACTAAACATAGATAAATGCTGTTACATGGGAGTTTCAAGAGGTAAAAAAATTATTCCAACAGTACCTATATAGTATTAATAACATGTCTCTCAAACTAGTTAATTAAGTAAAAGATTTAGGGATCCCTGTGGACCCAAAATTAGTATTTAATTTACACATTAATTCGATTACCTCAAAGGCCTTGATACTACTAGGATTTACATTAAGAAACTGTAATGATCTATCTATATCTAATATAAGAACTGTTTTATGTGCTATTGTTAGATTTAATCTTGAATATTTGTCTATCATGTGGTCACCTTTTTATGAGACTCAAATACATGCTGTTGAAAGAGTCCAAAAGAAATTTGTAAGATATTGTTCATATAAGTACAATAATAACCTAACCAATCTGAGCTTGCCACCTCTTTATAAACGGCGCATTTGCAATGATGTTTGTTTTATGTTCAAGATTTTCTCAGGTCAGGTGGATTGCCCAGATATTCTTAAATTAATTAATTTGAAAGTTCCACCCAGAAATCTGCGCATTCATGATTTATTTTACATAATTATGAATTTTATTCTTCAAATTATGGATACAATTCTCCTCTAACACGTTGCCTGAGAGAATTAAATGAATGTAGGATAGACATTTTTTTCAATGTTCATTAAAGTCAGTAAGAAGGCATGACTCATGGAGTTGCCAGTTTTAGCTTAAATACCAATGAAGCGATAAATGTTATTAATAATAGTGGTAAAAATTGTGTAATTATGTATTATAATCTTGTATGTAATTTTGTATGCATATTATAATTGTAATGGGGGGTGCCCGTATATTAATAAATAAATATAATTATTGGCAGAATTATATTACCCATAATTTTAAAAATTGTTGAACCAGTAATTGCACGACAACTCAAACAACACTTCGAAATAAATAAAAAAATACCCATTACTCAATCACTCTTTAAAAAGAATCCTAGCTGTAGTATTGTGCTCGTACATGTAGTGGATGACACTGTAGTTGCTACAGACCAAGGTAAGTTGACAGCACTTATTCTTTTGGACCATCTGCCTATCTACCATTCTATTTTAATATCGCTTTTGCATTATATAGGGCTTAGTTCTGAGTCAATTGTTTTATTAACTAATTATTTTTCTCAGTGATACCAAGCTGTTAATTTGTACCCCCGATTTCCATTGTAGGTCCAATTCTTTTTAACATTTATATTTTTAATTTTTCTTTGGTCTTACAATCGACAGAATGCCATTTTTGTGCTGACGACTGTTAAGTATGCATGTCTTTCGAAATCGAAGACCTCTCTGACGCATGTGTAAAAATAAATCTCGATTTACAAACATTAACCAACATTTCTAATGAACACTTATAAACTCAGTCTTAACAAATCTGCAGTCGTGCTTTTTGGAAAGAAAAATGCTGTGCATTATGCACAGGATTACCTACTTCATTCTATACATTGGCAGCGACACAACCTATAGTTGAAAACAGCGAAAACTTTGGGATTAACGATTGATTCAACATTACGTTTTAATAAGCATACAAGCAACTGTTTACAACTGTTCAACTTCAAATTTGCTTTGTACACCATACAGAAAGTTTCTTCACGAGTTAGCAGATCGTTGATATAGTTCTTGAAATTGTCTTGCTTGCAATTTTAGAAAAAAACTTTTTTGCTTTCAGGTTCATCTTCTGTTTTGGACTGCAAAAAATTTTTATTGAACAGTTTGTAATATTCTTGTGCAGAATCCCGTGGTATTCCATTTTGTGCCATTAAAATCCATCTCCAGACTGATTTCTTCATATAAAATATGCACAAAAGCAGTTTTGCTTGTGGCCAATGCTTCTTCAACATTTTTCGTTCACCTAAATCAATATCAGTTAAGATAACTGTAGGTCGAATTTTTTTAGACATTATGTCCAGCAATTTTCTAACTGCGGCATCGAATATATCAGTTATTCGACAGTTGCTCAAAATGCAAACAACAGGCAATTCTTCCACCTCACTTTGTATTACGAAATAGTTACCTATCTAGTGTAAATGAATAAAGAGGATAATTTCCCCGAATGGATAAAATCTTTTTCACGTGTGACATAAAACCTTTTCGAATACCTACTGCAATAGTCACACCCCCTTAATGAAGTTATTAAAGCCTTAGGTTACGTATTTTAATTATACACTGATTGACTACACTGCAATATGAGCTGGATACGTAATTATTTTACATTACCACAATTATTTGATGTTCTTTAAATGTCACATTTGACTGTATGAATTCTATTTTAGTTTAAAAATGATTCTCAATTAAGATGAATTCAAGTACTTCTTATGCCCATTATTTATAAATCGTTACTATTTAGTTATTAAATCTTACTAGCTCAGTAGAACATGTACTCCCAAAACAAGTCGGTTCACGCAATATCAAGACTGTTTATTATTTCTGAAAAATCATTTGTTTAATGAAACCTTTGTCAAATTTTTGTGACAACCCCAATGGACGTCAGTGTCACTTCAAGTCACGTAATTGAATATCAATTGCAAATACCTTCTTGTTAGAATTAATACCTGTCATTCAATAAAGCTCAAGTAGTAAGTAGTCCTTTTATTTTTTATCACACTTCACTCAATTACTGTTTATTTTAGTTTACTCAATAAATACCTGTGACTGCAGTTCGTCCAAAGAACTTAATCCGCCTTTTAGAAGATCCAAATTTATACCAACTACCGAATAACCCCAGTACAAGCTCAGCCTACAGCTAAGAACTGCCTCCTTCCAACTCTCAATCAGCACACAATTCAGCAACAGGAACCTCAACAAAATTCTCTAGCAGAGAAGACACTATCTCTTCTAAACAAGATGTTGACAATCCAAATCATGCGAATTCCGATCTGTCAGAAACCATAGGACGTTACCTCAACTAGTGCCAATCTCAAAATGTCACTCCAACAAAAGTGCAGCTGTTTAAACTTGATTTAAACACACATAAATTTTATTTTCTAAAATTTACGAAATCCAGTTGCATGTTTTTTAAATGCAATTCCCATTTATTAGCAAGAAAAATTTAATGTTGCAATCACCAATTACTAAATTTAATATGTTTAAATTAGATTAAAAACTATATATTTCAGTTCAAATTTACGAAACATTATTCGTAATTTAAAAGCCAGTGTTATTACGCAATCATACGAGTTAAAGACCAGGAAAATGCAATTCTGCACTCCATGCACAATACCGACCTACAGTAGTAAGTTCAACGGGCGACCTTCGCTCTAGCAGGAAATAAAAACTGCACAAATTGCTTATCTGCTGTTTTGTAATTTAAACACTCTGGCCTAGTAAACTGTATATATGAACTTTGATATTGTTACTGCGTTAAGCATTTTTAGTTTTGTATAAATACTAGTCTATTTTCATAATAAAAATCAATCTGCATTTAATGTTTGATTCATTCACTACGTCGCCACTCCTATACCAAGCCATAATACTGTCGAGATGTGAGGCTGCATCTCAGGAGTGAATTACTGTCGTCCCTTTAAGTGCCATTGACTAAGCTGGCTTAAAGCTTAGATGCAGTCTCATCTACGCGCTTAAAATTAGGGATAGAATCAGCGCAAAGTAACGGAGTCCTGAAGCAGCCTCTCAGGCAACTCTGTTCAACTAGGAACTGTGCTAAATGTTCAGAATAAAACTAACACAAATACATAAACCAAATCCACAAACTGGGAGTGTAATTTATTTAAGGCCGAGTGTTTCATACACTTTTATGCCGTTATATATTACAAATTGCCAGTTTTCATTGTATGCGTCTTATTGCATGGATAACGTCTGGCTACAAGTTTTTGAAAGTTCTAGCAATCTGGTTGTTATAATATCTCCTTGTGAGCTGCTGTTCTTTATTATTGAATAGGTAAAAACTAGACTACCTTACTTAGTTTAAGTAATATATTGTAAGTGTTTTCATTATCGTCGGTTGTTCGTTTCTTGAATTTTTAAGGAATTTATCCACTACTTTACGAATGCACTGTATATCGATAAATACGAATAGTTACTTATTGATAGTTACCGATATGTATCGATGATTATCGATAGTTATCGAAAGTTATCGATATTTAATGCTGAGTTACATTTGCTTTACTAGTCACTCATAAATTCCTTAAGATTTGCTATACGGTATTTTAAACTCGTTTTTCCTGCTGGGTTTAAGTCATTGAAGCATTTGCTTGTTTAATTTGTATCGTGTTTAGGGTTTGTGTTCGGGTTGTTAGTGCAGTAGCCGGTTGGGACATTTTTCCTGAGTAGACTTTTGGTGAGCATTAAATGTACAGCTTACAGATTCTAGATTGAAGCGCGGTGAAAATCAGAACTAATGCTAGAATCTAGTAATTTCCAAGTTTTGTATTGGTAACATTTTTGGTATCTATCATATTGACATTAAATTGTTAACCTCATTTAAGCTAAATGTCATAATAAATTAGAGGCGTACTCAACATTGTGGTATGGCGCATTTCAAAACAGAATTAACAACACACACAAAAGTAGCAACAATAACAATAGCGTTAACAAAATAACAGAATTAACAAAATCAACAGCAACAGCAATTTTCACACCTTAAAACACAAAGAATATGTAATATGACGTTAGTCACTGCGCAAACGTAAATTCTTATACATCTCAAGTTAAAGAAATTCACGCAGGTGTTCCACAAGGAAGCATTTTGGGGCCAATTCTCTTCAATATCTATACTTCTGACATACCAATGGTAACAGCATCCTTAGCCATATTTGCAGACGATACTGCAATAATTACACAGAGATCTAACTTGGATGAAGCAGTTCATGAATTACAATGTGCCGTTAACACTATTATTAAATGGTACAACAACTGGAATATCCGAATTAACCCCGAAAAATGCCAAGGCAAGATATTCGCTTTGAGACGAATTGTCGACCCACCGAACATCGAAATAAGTGGAGTTATTATACCATGGAACCCAAAAGACAGTGCCGTCAAATATCTTGGAGTTCATTTAGATACTCGTCTTAGATGGAGTTACCATATAAACCAAAAGCTCTCGCAAGGTAACAATAGACTTAGGCAGCTGTACCCATTAATAAACCGGAAGTCGTCACTGAAACCTGAATGTACTATACTATTATACAAGACCCTACTACGACCATTAATACTCTATGCTAGTCCGGTTTGGCTCAACACATCCAAAACCAATATACAGAAGTTGCAGCGATTTCAAAATAAGATCCTTAGAATTGCCGTAAACGCTCCTTGGTACATCCGAAACAATCAACTCCACTTCGAATTAGGTGTTTCGCCAATTCAAGACTTTATGCTAAAATGTGCTAAAAAGTTTTTTACAAATGCAAGTGCGTGCGACGGTGCAGTGTTTTTCAATCTCTGTCAAAAAAACATATATACTAGACTAAAGCGAAAAATGCCGCAAGATCTTATAACGTATAACGATAGTGACTAAGCAGCTAATCCTTAACAATAATAACATTTATAAATTCTCTTGAACAGTCTGAGACATTAGAATAGTCTTGTCATTGTACTTGTCATTTACTGTCTAGATCATAAATGTCATGTATAACACTTATATGTTGATCTGACAATACACGATTCTTAAAAAAAAAAAAAAAAAAAAAAAAAAAATAACCAAACTTTGTACGTTTAACAATTACTTCTTTCCACATATTGCCAATAAATTGTGAAATCAAATATGATCACAGCGCCTTTCATGGCCTACCTTGAGAGTCAATCTAGATTCTGTAAGCTGTATTATAATACAAACTACGAATTAATACGCACGTAGAACAGTTGTGCAAATTTTTCTTTATCCAATTTACATGTTTTAAAAATCCCCTCATTTAGACAACTGTCAAAGAACATTTACAGGATCTTTATTACAGTAATTCATTAACAGGGCTAGATTAGAGTTTCTAGAAGCCATTTAATTTAAATATTAATTTGAATTGAAAAATATTTCTCCTAAAAAGCGCCTTTTATAAAAAACGTAAAAATTATGCAAACATACTATCTACTTTTCGGTAAATAATAAAAAATCTAAAGTAATTAACAGTTTATATTATTTTTTTAAATTATACATCTTTAGTCTTCACACAAAAAAAATGAATTTTAGTATTAACTCTTGGTATGTGAAATTTTGAAATATACTTAAAAAATTTAAAAATGAATTTTTAACTAAAGTAAAAAATTTAGGTGTTTTCTGGCGTGGAGATTGTTCAGTTAGCTAAAAATAACAGACTCTAAAAAAATCTCATTGAAATCTTACTTAATTCCCGAAAAACTCCAATTTCTAAATAAGTAAAAATCACTGGGTATATATGATAGGGGCAATTTTTTTTTGAAAAACGATAAATAAAAAATTTGCCAAATTATGCCGACTTTTTGGCGGTCACTGTATATCTACTAACAAAATATACGACATACAGTGTGTCCCAGGATTGATGTTACACGAGGTGAGATGGACTAAAAATTTTTGAATTTTATTTTAAGGTTCTGGTTGGTTTGAAAAGAATTTTAAGAATATTTTTAGTTTTTGAAAAACAAGTAGGCTTTGACAGGGAAGCGAAAACTATTTTATTTTCTATGAAACTACCCTTTTTATTTATGATACGGCAAAATTTTATCAATGAAAGTTGTTCAGAATGATAAATTATGGCCCCATACATTTCAAAAAGATCTGTCGAAAGTAGAAAAAACCGTTATTTTTTAGATTAAATGATATAAATTGTATTTTATTTTCAGGTAAACTATCCTTTTTGTTCATGATACGGCAAACTGTTATTAAGAAAAGTTGTTTAGAATGAGAAACTATGGCCCTGTACAAAATTTCAGAAAGATCTGTCGACTTAGATTAAACCGTCATTTTAAATAATGCAATTTGTTTAATCTAAAAAATAAGGGTTTGATCTAAGTCGACAGATCTTTCTGAAATTTTGTATAGTGACATAATTTCTTATTCTGAACAACTTTTCTTAATAAAATTTTGCCGTATCATAAATAAAAAGAGTAGTTTACCTAAAAATAAAATAATTTTCGCTTCCGTGTTAAGGCCTATTTGTTTTTCAAAACTGAAAATATTCTTAAAATTCTTTTCAAACCAAGCAGGACCGAATTCCAAAACCTTAAAATAAAATTCAAAAGTTTTTAGTACATCTCACCTCTTGTAACATCAATCCTGGGACACACTGTATATACATATGTACACTGTTGTTTAAACTTGGTTTAAACACACATAAATTTTAATAACAAAATTTACGAAACCAGTCAGAAGTTCTAAATGTAATTCTGATTTCATAAACAAACAGTTTTAACCTCCAGTTTTACTTCATAATTTCGCAAGTTTATACTTAGTTTATATCTGTTTTAATCTTGAATTAAAACAGGCAACATTCAGTTCCCAGTTACGAAATCTTAACAAACGAATATTGTTTTGCCAACATAGAGTAAAAATGCAACTCGGCATTTCGCTTAACAAGCGACCTACAAAGCCAAGTTCAACGCTTCAGTCTGCAAACCCATGCGAAAATATAAAAGCTTATCATGCTGAATTGCGGTCTTCGGACCTTTAAACGCATTCTATTACACTACACTATTATGAACTTTGATATTGTTACTTCGTTAAGCATTTTCGTTTTATATAAATACAAGTTAATTTTTATAATAAAAACAATCTGCATTTAATGTTTGATTCATTCACTACCCCTTCTAAGCCATAATATTTATGGGGCATGAGGCTGTGCTTCAGGGTTAGTTTGGTTTTACTGTCGTCCGTTCAAGTACCATTGACTACATTGGTTTAAAACGTAAACACAGTCTTGTTTACGTGCTTGACGGATAGAACTAGCGCAAAGTAACGGAGTCCTGACACAGCCTCTCAGGCATCTCTGTTCATGGTCCTTCGAGCCGGATTTGTCTCCAACTAACGAAAAAACACATCCCGAGAAGAAGACAACATCTGCCAACCACCCAGTTCCCAGAAAATGGCCAACAACATGGAGGAATTCAACAACTTAGCTATCGCCCAAGAAGAGCTCGCGCAGAAGATAAAGCAAATATTATCCAACAGCAAAAAGGACCCTGCCAGCCGAAAAAATGAAGCCTACATCGCCAGTCGCAACAAAACGCTGGACGAACTTTGGAACACTGCAACTAAAAATCACGCAGAAATGGGGCAGCTAAGTATCCCAACTCATAATTATTTTAAAACAGGGTATTACGACCAAATTAAAGCCATATACGGCGAAGCAAAAAGTTACTTGCAGAGCTGTTCAAAATCAACGGAAATTTCCCACCCCTCCGTAAGCAGAACTCAAGAGGAAATGGTGGCCAACCCCGAGCAAAAGGTTCGTATCCGAAAACTGCAGATTCGGATTCAGAATTTTAAGCAAGCGATGGACGACGCCGAACTAACACAAGAATTAGGGAGGCCCGCCATCACGACAAGGGAATTAAGAGAAAAATGGGACCGTGTGGTGGAGATGGACGAAGAAGTTATGTCAAACGACATGGCTTCAGAACAAATGCACTTCAGTCCTGAATATACTACGTTGGAAGACTGGTATAGAAATCTAATTATTTTATTGCAAGCGCCAACAAGGAACGAGCAAGCAGCAGCCATCTCGCTTCCTCAAGTCAAAATTCCCATATACGAGGGAAATTATGAGGAATGGGCCACTTTCAAGGACCTGTTCACCAAATTAGTAGATGACAACCAGAATATGGACGATGTCATCAAGATGCAATATTTAAAGACGCATGTTAAGGGAGAGCCAAGCCGACTGATCCAGCATCTAGCTGTTACCCAAGCAAACTACAACACCGCCTGGAATCTGCTGCAACAAAGGTATCAAAATAATCGCCTTATTTTAACTAAATTGCTAGATACCATATTCGATCTGCCGGTCCTCTCCAAAGAGTCAGCCCAAGGGTTAAAAAGATTGCACGACTCCATCAAGGAATGTGTGGAGGCAATCAAAAATTTAGGCATCTCCACGGACAGTTGGGGTCCGTGGATTAACAGAGCTATCGCTCGAAAATGGGATCCTGAAACCAACAAATTATATGAACAGTCGCTTCAATGTCCAAATGAAGTCCAGGATCACCAAAATTTAATGGCTTTCCTGCAAGTGCGGTTCCAATCTCTAGAATCCATAGATGGAGCTCGAAACCCCACGCAGGAAAGACCACAGAAGAATTACGCTTCCGCATCCCTAAATTGCAAGCTGTGCCATGGAGATCATTACATCGACAACTGTAGCCAATTCCAGAGGCTATCTACCCATGAAAAACTAGAAGCAGTAAAAACCAATCGATTGTGCTATCGATGCTTGCGGCACGATTCAAATATACCATGTCGTGCCTATTTTAATTGTAGGATCTGTCGCTTCCCGCATCATACACTGCTTCATAAGGCGCAGCCACCATCAAGGCCGCTCCCTGCCCAAAGGATGAGAACGTCAGCTCATGCAGCAGCTATGAAGACTTCCAACGCTCCAGAAAAGAAGCCGAAGTCGGACATCATCACCGCCAATGTAGGCGCACAGGAGAGCCAAGTTCTACTTGCCACAGCAATGGTTCAAGTAAAGGCAGCATCCGGGATGACTCATCTACTACGAGTATTAATAGATCCCGGGTCTCAGGGGTCGTTTATCACGGAAGCATCAGCCGAATTATTGGGGTTACCGAGGACCAAAGTTCGAGCTGAAATCACAGGAATTGGGAACAGCGAGCCAAAAATTGCCAAATGGAAAATCCCAGGTTTGATTACACCTAGATTTTCAAGTAACTTTTCCCTACCTGTAAATTTACTAATACTTCCCAAACTTACCAAAGCCATGCCTTCATCCCCTATCCCAAACATAAATATCAATTCCTGGAGCAATATTTTCATCGCCGATCCAACCTTCAACCAACCTGGCCCCATAGACATAATTCTAGGAGCCGAAGAATATTCAAAAATAATTCTAGAAGGAATCACTAAAACAAAGGATGGCATCTTAGGACAAAATACCGAGCTGGGCTGGATCTTATCTGGAACCATTGGAAGACAACATAACGAAATCATTAAAGTCAACACCATGGTTGCCAAAATTGGAGAAGAATATCAGTTGCAGAAATTCTGGGACACAGAAGAAGTACCCACACAAAGAACACTTTCCCCAAAATATCAGGTACGTGAAAAGAAATTCACAGAATCAGTACAGGAAAGACCGCAGAAAATCGAAGCTTCCGAAACTCTTAGTCATGTCGCTACATCAAAAGCTGTGGTCAGTTCCGAAGTTCACCTACCAATGACAAGCAAACAATCCAGCAGGTGAAGAAAATATTAACAACCGATCCTACAGCGGAAGAACGAGCAATCGCAGCTGCCAATATAAAGAATACGGAAGTTCAACATCCTGTTATCATCGAATGTCAAAAGGTAGCATCTTCTCATCCACAAGAAAATCACCAAGTGCATGGAACCTCCGAAGTCCTCACTCACGAAATCCTCGTTCATGAAGTCCTCGTTCACGAGGTCTCCATTCAGGAAGTTTCCATTCACAAAGTCGATGGACAGAAAGAAAAGGAAATTGCAGGCCACGAACAAATCGTTGAAACTCCTACAGCAGCTCCAGTAATGAATACAGCCCAGAAGTTACAGCAATAACTGCAGAAAATGGAAAACCCTCCGACTCCATTAAAAACTTGACACCCGGTGGAGAGCGGCACCAAGGCTTGTCGGCAGGGGATGCAGGAAAAGAAAATGCCAAACACTTCGCGCCAAGCGGTGGAAGCAGCCCAGAAATTGCAGCAATAAATGCAGCAAACAAGAAACCCTCCGAGTCCATTAAAAACCTAGCACCTAGTGGAGGGTGGCATCAAGAAATGGCATCAAGAAATGCAGCAAGCGAGCAAACCTCCGAGTTCGCTAAATACTTAGCACCCGGTGTAGGGTGGAACCTAGAAATGGCAGCAGCCAGGAATTCAGAAAATGAAAAATCCGAAACCAAATATTCTACGCCTAATAGAAGGTGGATTCAAGAACTAACAGCAACAAGTTCAGGAAACAATAAACACAATGCTAAGCACTTAGTCCCTCGTAGAAGATGGTATCAAGAAGACGGCTTATTAAAATCTGCGAGGGAATTTACCGAAAACACGCAATGTGGAATACCGATGCGGCATCCTCTAAAACAGCTAACCTCGGCAAAAGTGATATTAATTATCGTATTCACTCATATAATGTTCGTCTCCAAAGGAAGAGGCAGCCGATGGACGTTGGCAGGATGTTCCAAACCAATTGGTAACATAGTCAACGACACAATAACACAAAAGCTCTTTTACAGAAATAGCAAAGGAGCCAGTGTTGCAGCAACCGAACCACTTCGAGGATTTACAACCCTCTCGGTTAGACCTGCAACATCATCTGAAGGAAGTAGCATGGAGAGCCATCCGACGTCGCTACTACCTATCCAGAGGAATAATCAACAGCGTCTAAAAGACGTGACATGGAAAACCATCCGCCATCATTCCTATCTATCCAGCGGGATCACCGGCAGCATATTGGGAGCCGCCGCTCTAATAGGAGCCTTCTACTACATTCGGAAAAGGATCAACCAAAGGAAGCATCAATCCAAACAACGCCAGTCAGCCGTAGAAGAATATCCTTTAAAAACCCTTAATGTGGAAGAAACAATATAGTTTTCCTTTTCTTTTTCTTCGGCCTAAAATTGGCAATACGTTTAAACTTGATTTAAACACACAAATTTTATTTTCTAAAATTTACGAAATCCAGTTGCATGTTTTTTAAATGCAATTCCCATTTATTAGCAAGAAAAATTTAATGTTGCAATCACCAATTACTAAATTTAATATGTTTAAATTAGATTAAAAACTATATATTTCAGTTCAAATTTACGAAACATTAGTCGTAATTTAAAAGCCAGTGTTATTACGCAATCAGACGAGTTAAAGACCAGGAAAAATGCAAATCTGCACTCCATGCACAATACCGACCTACAGTAGTAAGTTCAACGGGCGACCTTCGCTCTAGCAGGAAATAAAAACTGCACAAATTGCTTATCTGCTGTTTTGTAATTTAAACACTCTGGCCTAGTAATCTGTATATATGAACTTTGATATTGTTACTGCGTTAAGCATTTTTAGTTTTATATAAATACTAGTCTATTTTCATAATAAAAATCAATCTGCATTTAATGTTTGATTCATTCACTACGTCGCCACTCCTATACCAAGCCATAATACTGTCGAGATGCGAGGCTGCATCTCAGGAGTGAATACTGTCGTCCCTTTAAGTGCCATTGACTAAGCTGGCTTAAAGCGTAGATGCAGTCTCATCTACGCGCTTAAAATTAGGGATAGAATCAGCGCAAAGTAACGGAGTCCTGACACAGCCTCTCAGGCATCTCTGTTCAGCAGCCAAGTTCAGCTGCTTTAGATGAAAAACCACTTCCAATTCCCTAAGGCTCTTACTTCAAGAATCCTGCCGTGTCCTATTCCCAGTTAATACAGCTGACGCTATCCAATTCACAAGATGTAATTATTCGACAATAAACTAAGTTCAATATCCAATTCTAGAAATGATTTCAATTGCCTGTAGTATTTTAAATTATGTTCCTCCTACCATACATGTCTTCTCCATATCTTTACATTCTTCAAGTTTTAAAACTTTCGTTTATTCTCTTCTCTCCAGTTTAATCATAAGTAAACCCCTTTTCACAACAAAACAGATTAAAATCGCTTTAGAAAAAGTTTATTTTCAAAATTTCAGTTTTACAAAATTATTACATGTTTTATTTCTCAAACATTTCTATTGTGTACATAAAAATTAATATCTCTTTAGTAATAAATTTTGCATACTTTTTACAGTCCAACATTATATTTTATTATCACATATAGTAACACCCGTTGTATTCAATAACATTTGTCAAATAAGTATTTGCTATTAATCTTCTACTATATTTTAGGTAACTTTTAAATCATTTTAGAACCTTCTGTTTCTTATTTTTCATTGTTCAACTGAATTCAAATTATTCCGTTATTTTACAAAATACATGTTAATAATTCTGATATCCTTTTATTATACCCAAATTCATCTTTGTAAATCTAACAGTGAAATATTTTAATTAATTTCTTTAGAGGCCAATTTATTGTCGATTTAGTAAAATTTAGTATTTTCACGGAGAAAGGAACACCTAGCGATTAGGCAATTAGTTCGGCACAAATGTGTGTTGTCGTAGGCAGGTTTCTACTTAGCACACTTCCTTGCAAGAACTGCAATCTTTCCGCCGAGTGCAGTATTAATTGTCGCTAGATGGCGATATAGTTTGGCGTCGTTTCCGGGCTCGCCAAATATTTCAGAAAGGTGTTAAAACGTTCGCTTTGTTTCTTGTGTCGGATCTTTGATCATCGGGCTCTGTGGGCGTATCTGAGATGGATTGATGCATTAGTGGAATTAATAGCTGGGTCAGGCTGATGTAGAATAGTCGATTGGGTCATATTTTCGACCTGAAACCATGCAGACATAAATTCTTTGTGCGAGCACATTTTGTGTGAGATTCTGGCAACATTCTTTCTTGTTCAAGTTGCTAATTTGGAATATTATATTGTTATGATACATAAAGGTCAGTTGTTGAATAAAAAGTAAAATAAATAAATTTGGTAGATTAATACAATCAAATTAGAACCACTAGGCCTAGTGGTTAGAGTGGCAGACTAGTAATCACAGCGATCAGCGGTCCCGGGTTCAAACCCCGGGGGAGGCACAAAGTTACGTAGAAAAACGTACAATATCAGTCCTTCTCAGGACTAACCAGGAACACCTGAAGACGAGAGTAGATCAAAACTCCCGAAACGTTGTGTGATTTACACCCTAGACAGTGGAAAAAGTCCGAAAAACATATCATTGATATTTTTGTTTGGCGGTAGTAGACAAATATTGTTTGTGGGCAAATGAGTATTTTTTGGCACATTCGAATTACTTTTTTGCAGCCTTGGGAAACAGTGCATTTATGTGATAGTGATAGATTAATTAATTTAAATTATATAGCAATTTATTTAAAAAGAAGTGTCACGTTCATGCACCCTTCAGGCTTCTATTTTCTTCTATACAGGGTGTTGAACAAAATGTCGTATATTTTACCCACTTATAGATCTCATCAATACAAACAAAAATGTCATAATAAACATGGGTTCGGAAACGCTTTGTTTGGTACAGGGTGTTAAAGGTTTTTTTTAATTCGTTTTTTATGTTGTATAAAAACGCTTTGAGCAATGTTAATGAAATTTTTACAGTTTGTCTATAACTTTATGAGGTATATTTTCGACCTCTTGCAATTGATGTAGTAATTTCAAGGGCTTGCCCTGGGGCATATCGATTTGGTTTTTTCACAAAAAAATAACGCCTACGAAATTTTTTGCAATTTTTATATACCAAAAATGCAACTTTTTTGTCTCCTGAAATTTTTTTACATCTCGCTTCGTTTTCAAGAAAAAAATTAAAGACCATATTTGTGCACGTGTTTGAACAAAAACTAAAAACTCCTTAGCCGATTTTAGTGAAACTTTGAAAGTTTACTGGTGCTATTAATGATCATGTTTTGGCACACCTAGATGTAAATTATTTATTCCAGGGGCGGTTGTTTTTTTTTTGGGAACTTTAACACTCTCTATCTCAGAAACAAATCATTTTCGGACCCATGTTTATTATGACTTTTTTGTTTGTATTAATGAGATCTATAAGTGGGTTAAATATCCGACTTTTTCTTTCAACACCCTGTATACAACTTGTCACATTCACAGCGTAGGTTTTTTGCACCGAGGTAGATCATTAATGCAATAAGTGACTGCATATGGCGAAGTTGTTTGGAATTCCAAATTATCCCTCGACTTATTCTCTTTGTTGTATTAATACAGTTGTTGATATAGATTATTTGCAAAAATTGAACTGTGATATATCTACCATTAACGAATCGTCAGATGATATGTCGGTACAGAAATTTGATTAAATAAGAATGGATTTTCTTGAACATAACCTAAAATGTGTAAAAGTTTACAATTTGCAATGGTATGTCTGTTATAAATTTATAAGCCGAGTGCACTACATGGATCTAGTAGAGTCGGTGTAATTTTGAAATTCTCTAGGTGTGGATACCAATTTTTAATATCGTTCGGTATGTACTATCGTACCTACAGCTCTTCCAAGATAACTGTGCGGTTGAGAAATGTATGTGCAGTGGACAACTATAGTGGGGGCAGCCCTTACTCATTCTAATGAAGCGTGTGTACGGTAAACACTAGTTCTGTTTCTGTATGTGGGTCCTGCGCGTAGTAAGTTTAGAACAGGTAGTGTCTGTGATTGTTTTCTCTGCATTTATCCTGCACAGTTAGTTTGGGTGAGCAATATGTACTGTTAACATTTGAAAATGTGTATATTTCAGTAAGCAACTGTTTAAAAAGCATTTGTGATGAGAATATTCTTTTTTCAGAACCAGAGCAAAACTCCTGTGTAGCAGCTGACACAATAGCGACTAGGAGCCTTGTCTAATTCTGCAGATTTACGTCACAGGCTTCAAGTAAGGATGTAAATAATTGTCACTTGAATATGGGAAAGTATTGTTAGCGGTCATAAAACACTTCACTCACTCAAAAGTATTTCAGAAATGCTCACTAACTTTTATAATCTTGTATTCTCTAATGTTGCTTATGAAGCGGTTCACTGTAATGATTAAAATATCTGGTTAATTTCTAAGAATGAGTAAGCGATAATTTTTGCCACTTGAACGTTACAGAATTTTAATTTCTTGAGCAAACATTACGTAGGGCAATATTTGTACCGAATATCGCATGTGTACTGAATATTTTCAGATAATTTTTTCTCGCTAATCATTCATGTTAACTTGAAAAAATTATTTGTAATATTCAGTGCACTAGGGATATTGCTGCTGGTAATTAACCTGTTTTTTTAACTGTTGAATAATTATTGCTGAGTTGGATTACTTAATGATTTGATGTTACACCTATTTACAAGCATATTTTTTTCCTTATTTGAAACTTTTTTTCGCAGCTTAGTGTTTAATTTGTAGGAAAAATAAACATTTACAACTTCTAATAATGAACTCTCTAAATATATAATAATTAAAGATTTATTTGAAACAATAACATGTTTATCTTACGGTTTAGGTTGCAGTTAGAATTCTTCAAAGAATCAAAGTATATTTGTTAATATAATAATAGTTGTGATCAGAATAAGGTGTACTATTGTTTCGACAGCTCATAATGACCTGTTTTTTTATTGTTCTAGAATACCTCAATTTTACTTCCCAAAATGTATAAGTTGTCATATTTGCAGTTAATTATAATATATTTTATTGAACATAAAAGTCTCCAAACTCTGACTTACTACAACCGTTGAGTGAAGCAAGGTTCAAAGTAGAGAGCGCGCCACCGGCAATTCAGGTTCTGAGGAATCCGAAATTTCAGTCAGTTGCTAGCACCCGCTTGGATAACGTGGAGCCGCCGTGAAGTACCCCAACTTTCAAGTTGTTTCTCACGCGTTAGGCTGGTCTTTACCAGTTAGCTATTCACTCTGCGTTTCTATTGATTTAGGTCGCTTCTGATTTTTAAAGTTGTATCGTGACTCGTGAAGTTTTCAGTTTTTAAAATTCGTTGATAAAAATGGCTGCGTTTATAATAACTGCTTTAAAAATAATAAAATCTATAACGACATTAGTTTTGTTAAATTTCCTGTGAAAGATTATAATCGAGATAATGAATGGAGAAAAAATTATGGCAATATAAAAATGGTGTTTATGGACACTAATTTGCGAAGAGCACTTTTTACCAAAAGATGTTATGATAAATAATAAACGGAAGTTGTTAACAACAAATGCAGTTCCTACAAATTTTATCGCAAAAGGTAAGTAATAACTATACTGTTTCAATGGTGAACAAAAAATAAGAAACACCAACGTTAATCTAGTATTCGTTTTATATTGATTTTAAACATAGTAATTATGCCTGTCCTGTCATTCCGACTTACGAAAATGACAATTAATTAGTACAATAAAACCGCAAATTGGCGACTATGGTCATATAAAATAAAAATGGCATTTTTAGAAAAAGAAGTTGAATAATAAATTTATAAATAGAGGCTCGATGTTCATGTACTGAAAAATATTAAAATAGGCAGGAAAAGGGCTTTAAAAAATGTTTAAATGGGCATTTAAAAAATAAAATGGGCATTATCATTTAAGTGGTTTCGTTGTCCATTTATGATATAAATAGCAGATTATAACAACAAAAGTATTGCTTATGGTATTTTTTTAGATTATAATTACAAGATTTTTCAAATTTTCTGTGGTTGATGCTTGCCTTCGATCAGAGAGTATACAGGGTGTAGATACTTTACGCACCATAGGATGTTCAATGGTAATTTCTTTATATGAAAGTATTTGCTTCTGTAATTATTTTAGGGCAAACTGATGCAGATTTAAAACATGCAGTTTCAGTTATTTTGTAAATTACATTTTCTGGAGTAGTATTGTCTGAAAGAAATGTGGATTTAGCCCATTTTGAACATGGATTACTGCCGAGCAGGAAGTTTGTTTACATTCATAGCATTTTCTAGGAATGGTCATTGAACTGCGTCAG
The DNA here is from genome assembly GCA_940337035.1 of Agriotes lineatus. NCBI lineage: Eukaryota > Metazoa > Arthropoda > Insecta > Coleoptera > Elateridae > Agriotes > Agriotes lineatus. Next base: position 159,529 of record CALNHX010001920.1, read on the forward strand.
CTGTTTATAATTATTTTTATGAAAAACAGACAATTATTTTAAATTTACAACGAAGCATATGCTTATAAGTAAAACAAACATTTATGTGTAGATTGTTAGGACAGGCATTTTGTAGGTATTTTGAACATCCATGCGCTACTTATAAAAGATTTTCCGGTTTTTTGGTTTATTCACACAGTATTTAATGGATTCATTCCTGATAGTAAAATATATATAATTTTACAGATACAGTCCAGTATATCACCATGTAGTAGAAATCCAACTAATTCAACAAACAGTGAGTTCTTTATTATATCATCACATCAGTTTTCCAATTTATTCACTCAATATTTAATGGTTTTATTCCTTATAAATGTCGATAATAAATAAGTAAAATATATATGATTTTACAGATAGAGTGCATGCGTCCAGTATATCACCAGGTAGTAGAAATCCAGCTAATTCAACAACCACTGAGTCCTTTATTATACCATTAGCTAGTGAAAGTGATATAAACATTAAAGCTTCAAGCAGCGTTTATCAGCCCATAAACATACGAAAGGAAACGACGCCTTTCTTTTAATTTAGATAATGATTTAATGACTGATTTAAAAAGTGTACGTCTACCAAGAGTTTCAAGTTTTGCCAGCACAAGTTCAGATTCTAAACTAAGTGATCGTATTCTAACAATGTTAACTTCTACCAAAGGAACACTTAATAGAACGTGTAGAATATTATCATGCAAAATCAAGCACTTAAAAAATAAGTTAAAAGCAAAACAGTCGCAAACTTTTACTAGATTAAAGAAGAAGAATTCCGTAACTGCAGGTGTGATGCTTCATAATTTATTAATTGGTAAAAGTAAACATTTAAAAGTATTTGTAAATATGCAACTATTTCATAAAAAAGGCACCAAGTGGACCAACGCCGAAAAACAATAATAATAATAATAATAATAATAATAATGACTTGTATTTACAAAAATGAATCACAAGGCGAGGTTCAGCAAACGCTGCTCTACCACCTAACCTTGGGAAAAATAAATGTTATTATATGGCTTACAGCCTAAGGAGCTTTGTGTGTTACCGCAATGTTAATAATATATAAATTACAACAACTACAAAAAATTGCGAGTATGTTATCTCAGCAGACTAGCGAAAGTAGAATAAGGAGTTAGCTTATGTTTTGCAGAGAAAGGAGATGCATTCTATATTTTTTCTTGAATTCCGCAAAACTTAATAAAAAGTATTCAGGTTTGAGCGAGTTAATTACTTTAGACATTTGGTACGTGCAACAATTTTTATATTTCTCAGTTCTATGGGAAGGTATGGTGACAAGAGATGTTGGGCGAAGATTCATATTGATATTAACATTAAGTGAAACAGACCTAAAATCAATTTTTGAATACAAATAAGTAGGACATCTATCACGATATATCTTCATGAACATACATGCTGCATGAAGCAGTCTTCTATTGTGAGTAGACAACCAGCCTGCATCTTTGAGCTTGTGTGACACACTATCATACTTTCTCACTCCAAAGCTGTAACGCAGACACGATCGCTGCACTTGTTGAAATTATGTCTTTCGTTACATTACAAATCACTTTCGGCTTATAAATTTATGGTGTACAATCTTAAATTTACTTTACCGCTATTAGAACAATTCAAACTTGGTTAAAAGTGATGAATTTAAGAACCGGGTGTAACAGCAATTGTTACAGTTCAAAAGTCATTTACAGTTAATTCATTTAATTATTTGCCCTAATTTTAGTTAAAGCTAACTTTTTGCCTTATCTTTCATAAGTCGAATTTTTGCCTACAATACAACTGAGCTTTCAGACCTCTTGCAAGCTATATTTTGATCTAACGTTAGCCATGTCCCAAAATTTCAATGTATGAGAACTAGAGATTCGGTTTCGCTCCGCGCACAGAGCTTTTTGGGTTGCATATGTCAAGTTTCTTTCAAGACTCCCTCCAATTTTCGAACTTGGTCTTTTTATCGGTCTTTTCGGCCATTTGCCATGTTGTGTTGCTGCAGAAAAGTTGCCTTGTGAGACTACGTTTTGAAACGAACCTTAATTGGGTTGCATCACAGGCTTCTTGCCTGGGAAATTATACTTGTTGTGTTTTGGATGTTCCGGATTTGTTAATGCAGTCCCCGTGAAGGTTATTTTGCAATTTCCCAAGCTAAAACTTAGTTTGGAATTTATCTGAGCAATGCACATGTTTCCTTTTCGCAAAGCAGAGCCAATAAGACTTAAGGGTAGGTTCTTTTGATAATTAGTTAGATTCTATGGTGTGACGCCCTTTTAGCTCCTTTTATGGCCCCCGAATAACATCTAAGGCTCCTTCCGTGGCTGTCGGATAATTCGTCCCGTGCGAACGATTTTGCTCCCTGGTTAACCGGCGAAGTTTAGCCCCCAGCTGCCGCCTTGAGTATTGCGTGTGTGTGGAAGTCCCATGCAAAGCTCCTGCGCAACCCCTTTATGAACGCATTCACCTGCAGGCCGTTAGATTCACACAAACCTTGGCTAAGCCTGGCCGTCCTGCTGTTTATCGGATCTTCCTTCCACGTTTGCTACAACCTGGAGGGCTAGCATTGCAAGGTTGGTTGTAATTATTCTGGTACGTGCCCTGGGCCACTCCGATCGAACCGAAATATTGGGGTCCCGTTTTAATATGTTTTCGTGACTGTGCTACCTTGTAACCGGCAAATGTTAGATTACTTGTATTATATACTAATAAGCGTGATTGCTCACCTATCTGAAGCAAGCTAGATAACTTTTTAAGGCAGTTTAGAAGGTTGTTTATAAGTAAATTGTTGCGGTAGTTGATTTTTACTAGTTTTTAGGTTAAAAGTTATTAGGGTGGTTGCGTCTCACGCCCCGCCTAAGTGATTTGATTCGTTCTTGGTTTTCACGTCACGCTAGACATAGATGACATAGATTTGGGTTGAATCAAACCTCCGGGTATCCCCACATTTTGCAAGAAATTTTGCGTAATCTAATATTAGTGTGCGACATTTTGACATCGTTTGGGAATTAACCATAGTCACATATCGGTTTACAAAGCGCTATAATAAGAAACAAGATCTTGGTTCCGTAAGAGCGATATTGCTAATTATGGTAAACTTTAAGACCGCCCTTGCATAGTGGGTAATTGGTCGAATTCAACTAGTCATTCCAAATGTAGGCTGTAATAAATGTGTCATAAGCATTGTGCTATCGACAATTTGTGAATAGTGTATTTCGCCATTTAGTTAGTCATTCTGTAATTTGATAATGCATTTTAATTTACTTTGATCCATTTAATTGAGTTACGTCAACATTTCGATTACGCTTTAATACGTAAATTATGTGCCATTATTCTGGTGAGATTTAATAAGACGCTTACTACTGTGATATGTTATGTGATATTTTGATTTGGTTTGCCGTGTGATATATGTGTGTATTGTATTTGTATTTGTATTTCTGTTTTCTGATATTGTATTGCCCTGACATCTTTGCGTGCGTATCTGACTTGTGCCCTTGCCGTTACCTTTAATTTTTAGGTTTGGTTAGTAGCGCCTTCTGTAATGTACTTTTTGATTAGCAAAGTGATACCTTGCTATCTGGCGCCCATATCTTATTTTACAGCTGAAGCTTTGAGTCTTTTGTACAACCCACGACCTCCTCCGGCTGAGAGGGCGGCTGCCTTTGCTCATCTCTTTTACAATCACAGCGACGGTAACAAGGGTAACACAATCTAATAACAAAGCCTGCTTTAAAAGCAAAAACTATGGAGGAAAAGAGAAAATCTGTGTTGTTCTTTTTGACGATATTGCTTTTAAAAAGCATTTAGAAATGAACACATCTGAAGATTTTGTTGAAGGTTACCATGATCTAGCGTCTCTGTGCAGGAACAACAAGGTAGCAAATACTGCTTTAGTGTTCTATATTCGCGGGCTGCTTCATAATTGGAAAATCCCACTCTGTTATTTTGTTCCTGCTGAATCTGTGAACAGTACTTCATTGCAACAAATTATTACACTAATTGTTACAAAATTGAAAGAAATGACTTTTAATCCAATGTCTTTAGTGTGTGACCAAGGATCGAATAATCGTTGAGCATTGAGTTTGTTAGGTGCTACTAAAATGAGCCCATGATAGTTATAGGACATAGTAAAATATTTATTTTATTCGATGTACCTCATTTACTAAAAAGCCTAAGAAATAATTTGATGAATACGAGACTTCGATTTGTTGTAAACAATAGATCTGTGGCTTGGACTGATATCACAAAGACATACGAAATTGATTAAAATAGCCCTACTAGTAGGACTATGGTTGAAATAACTGCAATTCACATTTCACCCACAAACTTCTAGAAGATGCGAGTGAAGTATGCCGCACAAATATTCTCATACTGTTGCTGCAGCAATTAAAACAGCAGCTTCAACCGAACAACTCGTTAGTTGTTCTCTGAATGTCATGTTTTGGCAGTGGTCTATTATGACATATCACAACTCATTAGTTCTACATCTTTAGATACTGCAGAGTTTATTGAAAGTTTTAACAATATATTCGATTCATTAAACAGTAGGATTTTGCATGATCTTAACCTATATAGACGTCCATTATCCGTGTGTAATAATAAAACGGAGATGGTTTTACAAGAAGGGCTACAGTATGTGAAAAACATAGAAGTTTTCGAAGAAACCAAGAAACGTAACAATATATACTGTTTAGAGGGATTTCAGTGGACAATAAAATCAATTCTTTTATTGTGGAGTCATCTCAAAGATCATGATGTTAAATACCTGGATTTTTAAACCAAGATCCTCTAGTAAATTTCTTCTCTGTCGTTAGAAACAGAGGAGGATATAATCCTACCCCCACAGTTCATCAGTGTCGTATAGCAATACAGCAAAATATTAACATTAGGCTTCAAATGGCTGTAGATACAGGAAATTGTGAAATTGATGAAAACAATGAAAGTTTGGATTTGGACCCTCAAGAAATTGAAAGTAGGAATACTCACACAAAAGAAATTAAAAGTAATTCTTCAGCTTCTCATTTTAACATCGTTGATAATGAAGAATTGGAAGAAGATGGAGAAACAAACGGTGAACATAATTTCGCCATCTTGAACGAAAATACTTTGGAAACGTGTTCTAATACATACGTGGCTGGTTATCTAGCATATAACGTCGAAAAAAATTCAACTGAATTTTGTCTAAGAAATTTACGAAAAGTGAACATGATTTCTTTAATAAAAATGAGCTATTTTTATTGTACAAAGATTATTCCTGCAGGCACAACGTACAATTTTTAAAGAGACCTTTAAACGAATTTGCTGCAATAATATCAAATCTTTTACACGCATTCAATAAATCTTTTGATAAACATAAATGTGGCATGCATGTTAGCAAAAATATAATGACTGACACTTTAGAGAAGAGTTTCGATTGGTTCTTTCCGTATACACCTGAATCATGTATATCTCACAAGCAACACATTGATAATGTATTTATAAAATGAATATATTTAGACACTTGAAATGGGAATGTGATAACTACAAAAAACATATAATGAAACCTCTACTGAACATTTTAAGCCACATCGAAAAATCGAAATACATATTATCATAAGGAAACGCAAAATTGGAATTCATATTTGCTTTAAATAGTCCAAATGCTTTATAAGGTTGTGTAAAATTTAGTTAATCAGTAATTATATTTATAGTAGTGATAGAAAATGTTAAATGTCTTACAATATAAAAACATTTAGAAGCATTCTGTGGTATTAAAATTTTATAAGAATCAGAAAACATAATAAAATAATATATATTATGTGCGACAAAGTTTGCAACATATGGTCAACTATAATGAACACTTTAGATTATTTAGATTGAAGTTCAAATTTTGAAAACCATTTTTTCGAACAGAACCATCATTTCCCTATTTTGGATGAATAGTATATTGTAATACAAGTGTGGAAAGAATGGCATTGAAAAACACGTGTCAAACATAGAACACGAGTGCTAACTTTTTTTTCACGAATTTGTAGTTTGATTGACAAGGGCGAAGCCTGATTTATCAAGCAAATAAAAGTAAGAGTAAAAAAATGCTTTCGTACGTGTTGTACACGTTATTTTTTGTATAGTGATCCCTTCTAACTTGAAATTCAAAAAAACTTGAAAATGTACAATAAATTGACAATTCGCAATTTTAATAAAATAGTTAAAAAAAAGGGTTACCTTCTTTACAATTTTTCGTGATACTTTGTTCACGATGTTTGGTTAAAAGACCATATTCATATTCACTATGCAAAAACTAATTTATAACATCTTTCAGAAAAAAACTTTCCAATTTTTTTTTTCAAATATGAATAATAATTTGTACTAGTTTTGAAAGTCATACTTTTTTTCATGAATTTGCGATTAACGAGGGAGAATTCCGAGAATCAAGCAAATAAGTGAAAAAGGGACTTTCAAAACGTGTTGTACACATAGGTTTTCATTTCAATGAAATTGTTAAAATAGTGTATTTTTTAACGACTTTTCGTTAAAAAATTATACTTTTATCACGATTTTTCTTGAAAATAGACGACTTTTTAGACTATAGAAATTTATAAATGACAGAGTTATATTTATTATTATTTCTTTAATGTCCATTGCAACAAAATATTACAGATTCTTATTGTTGTAGATACAATTTTATACGGAACACGTGAGTAAAGTAGTATTTTGATCTCGCAGAAAAATGTGCTACTTTAGTCTCTTACACCATAAATAACTATTAAAATACTTATGTAAAACTGTGGCGATATAATATTAATTAGTATAATATTTTACTTTATTACTAATAAATGAAACATGGTCGATTTTTGAAATATTTTTCCCTCTCCCAAATTCACGCAGCTGCGATGATTTATTTAATATAGTTTCGTTTTTATTAAATTTGTATGCATTATCTTTATACTATGTACTTTAATAGGAAATTTGTCATTACAAAAAAAGCGATTGAGTTAAGAAAAATAAGTATCGGTATTATCTAAATATCAACTATATCAAAGTGTTTAACATAATAATTATAGTAGCAGCTAAACTTTATATTAAAATTATTAGTATTTTAATACAATACCTTTAAACTACGTAAATATGTGGCATTTAAAAGAAAAAGCATGTTCGATTCGCCACACTTTTTTGATCCACTCTGTATAACAAAAAATATTTTATTAATGTTCACCACCTTCGTACCTACAACTTTTATATAAACGATTTTTATGTAACTCTCGTAGTTTTATAAATATCTTCCAACCCCGTCTCGTAGCCAGGCCCTGCAATTTTCTTCAGTGAATACTAAATATCGTTGGCAAAATATTTATTTAAATCCGTACTCGACAGCATAAATGCATAGGTCGTCGCATGATCTCCCCGCTCACGTCGAGTTCAGGAAACTTTCAGCGGCGGCGCCACTGAGTAGTCAACAATGTGCGGGCAGAGGGATGCATGAAAAGAGAAAGCAGGGTGGAATGCTTTTAAGCGTATAGCTTGCGCCTCTTTATAGAGTTGTTCACTCAACGCTACAACATAATATATGCATACTAGTAATGTACTGAGTTCCTATATGGATTGCTTTTGTTGCTATAAATTTTATATCGTTTAATTTACAAAGATCCTAAGGACGCGGAGGAAGTGAGTTTTGAGTACATACGTATTTCAGCAATTTTGAAACGATAAATCACTCATGCTTTTAGCGTTATAAACTGATTGCTTCATGTTCGGTATTATAAAACTTTTTATTTCCTAAATAAAATTTACTTTGAGAATAAATTAATGTATTCCTTAGATTTGCATATTTTAAACGCAAAATAACTTTATTTGGCTAATAAATCCGTACAGGGTAAATTTAATTGGGCGTTAAAGTAAAAAAAGCGCATCAAAACGTTAATGCTTATGACATTTGATTCATTAGGAAACACATTTTGATACGCTTTTGTTTATTTGCGTATTAGTTTATTGGGGAAGTAAATTTACTCCACAAATAGTTATCCAATGATGTATTCATCGTTTATAATACTATCCATTACAGGAGTAATTTAACACGCTTCAGTTGGATATTATAAACCCTTAGCAAGAACTGAGTATATTTGCGGCAACTGCCTTTCTCGAAAAAAGCTGTTTACGGCCGTTCGTGAAGAAAACAACCCACTAGCGGTTTTCATTTATTTAAACAAGAGTGGTCTTGGCCTGCCTAATTTCAAATCCTGCAAAGCTGCTCCGTAAAAATCAATAATCAAAAAACTCGACTGCTTGCCAGTGAGCTTACTCGGAAAAAGCCAAGCGAGCGCGCTTCGACCAGAAAAGCCTTGTAGGTGCCTTATCTCTAAAGTCAGACGCTTACGCGATAAACCTGAATTCCTTTGCTACATTATTTAAATATAAGGTGGTCCGAAAGAAGATGCTAATTGCTAGAACGCGCTATTGAAACGGGGCTTTACAAAACCGAAAGCCATGTTACAATACAGATACTTTCATTTTACTTAGAATAACGAATACTATACTTTACTTCATCCTTCCTCTTTGTATCCATTGGGTGTCGAGGTTTCTTGTCTATAACTTGCAAAATTTCCTCCATTCTTTCCTATCTTCTGTGAGTTCTTTTGCCTGGTTCCATGTTTTGCCCTTCCTTTTTATTATTTTTCCAATCGTCTGGTTCCATATTTCTTTTGGCTTTCCTCTCTTCCTGTTTCGCTCTGCCCTTGCTTCCCACACTTTTCAATTTGTTTTGTTTTTCATTCGGCATATGTGTCCAAACCATCTCAACTGCCCTTCTTCTATTTTCTTTTGTATTGGTTCTACTCTTAATCTGTCTCTAATTTCATCGTTTCTGATCCTATCCAGTCTTGTTACTCCTAACATTCTCCTAAGGTATATCATCTCCGAGGCTTGTATTTTTGAATTGTTTCTCTTGTTTATTACCCACGATTCGCTTCCGTATATTAGTATTGGGGTATAGATTATGTACACCGTTAATTTTGTTTTCGTAGAGATCTCTTTTTTGTTTATAAAATATCTTTGTAGAGCCGTGAACATGTTCGATTCCGATTTTATTCTACTGTCAATGTCCACTTCTACCTTTCCTTTACTGTCTGTTATCGTACCAAGTATTTAACTGTTTCTACCTGTTCTAGTTTTTCACCGTTCACACTTAAATTCACTGCTTTCTTTTCGTCACTTATCAGGATCACTTTGGTTTTCTCCCTGTTTATTCTTAGTCCCCTCTTTTCTAATGCTGTGTTCCATTGGTTCATATTTTCGTTCATATCTCTTTCTGATTTTGCAAACACTGCGATATCGACTGTGAAGGCTCATTCCGTTATTTCCACTCTCTTCATACTTCAGTTTCCTATCATTATTCCCTTTGCCTCTTCTCTTGTTTTTTTGATTACGTCATCTATGACTACTAGGAACAATATAGGGCTCATTATCTCTCCTTGTCATACTCCCTGTGTTGTGACGAATTCCTCTGAGTTTTCATTGTGTGTTGTAACAAAATTTCTCATTTTATTCTACAAAGAGTTTAACCCTCTTTTCTGTAGGTTCTTCCATATGTTCTCTCTATGACCGCTGTCGAAGGCCTTCTTCTTCTTCTTATAGTCCTTCTCCTATCGGAGGTTGACTATCATCATTGATATACGTATTTTGTTGACGGCGGCTCGGAATAATTCGGTGCTGCTGCAATTAAACGAATCTCGTAGATTTTTCAGCCATGATATCTTCCGCCTGTCAACATTCCTTTTTCCTTTTATTTTTCCTTGAATTATGAGTTGGAGTAGTGCATATTTGGAATTTCTCATTATATGACCCAAATACTCAATTTTTCTCTTTTTATCGTGTATATAACCTCACAGTCTTTATTCATCCTCTCAAGAACCTCTATATTACTGATTCTATCGGCCCAAGCTATACGCCACATTCTGCGATAGCACCACATTTCAAATCCTTGTGTTTTATCCAAATGTGTTTTCTTAATTGTCCAGGTTTCTACACCATAGAGTAAGATGGAAAACACGTAGCATCGAAGCATCCGCATCCGAAGTTCAATGTTGATGTTCCGACTACAAATTACTTTCTTCAATTCTACAAACGAGGATCTGGCCGTTTCTATTCGGGCTCTTATTTCCGTTGTTTGATCTCCTGTTTGTTCTAACCAAGTTCCAAGGTATTTGTAGGTCTGTACTCTTTCTGGAATGGCGTTTGCGATTCCTAAATTTACTTGATTCTGTGGGGACTTTGTAATTACTATCCATTTGGTCTTATTGAGATTTATTGTCAATCCGTAATCATTGCAGCTGTCATTCAATTTTTGGCTTTCTCCAGATCAATAAAATAGATGTATGCTTCTTTATTATATGTTAGTGTGTTTTCCACTATCTGTTTTATTGTGAATATGTGTTCCTGTGTGTTGTTCCGTGCTCTGAATCCACTTTGGGAGTCTATTAGCTGTTTTTCCACTATTTCCCTTGTTCTTGTGTTTAAAATCCTTTCATATATCTTTCTCGGCATACTCAGTAGTGAAATGCCCCTGTAATTTTGGCATTCTTTGTTGTTTCTCTTTTTGAAGATCGGAACTATCAGTGCTACTTCCCAGTCCTTGGGTATTACTTTTCCTGCCCATGCCATTCTACATATTTTCGCTACTTTTAGTCTGTGTATAGCCTCTTCGAACTCTTTTGTTATTGTTTCGTCTTCTTCTTCTTTTTGTTTTGGTTCCCTCTTATCATTTCCATTGTTTACCTTCGCATTGTCAAGTCCTATTGCCAGTAGTTCTTCATAATATTCTTGCCACCTGTTGATTATTGCTCGTTTTTCTGTAATTACTTCTCCATTCTTGTCTTGTCTTGAGTTTTTGATTACTCCTGCTGTCCTCCTCTAATTTGGCTCCGAACTACACCTATGTTTCTGTCTTTCCCTTCTGTATCTTCTCTTTCGCTATTTTCCTTTGATTCTTGTACTCTTCATACCTTTGGTTTGTCTTTTCCTGTATATATATTCTCCATAGCTCCTTTTTGCTCACTTAATTTTTCACCTTTTGGTTCCACTATCTCGTATGTTTTTTGTATTGTTTCTTGATAATTGTGGTTCCGCAAGCATTCTTTGCTGCTGTTTTTATAATTCTTTTAAACCTTTCCCACTCTGTTTCAATTTCATTTGTTTCCTCTTTCCTTTGTCTTATACATTCGTCTCTTGCATCTTTCTGGTACTTTTTTTTATTTCTTCTTCCTTCAGCTTGTATGTTTGTATTTTTTCTTTTCTAACCGTGTTCTTTTTATTTTTCGTACTTTCTCGTCGTCTCCCTGAATATCTGTTTTTACCATGTAGTGGTCACGCCCTATGTCCGGTCCTCTTCTATCTTTTGTATCTTTTATTTTTTTGAAGTTTTCTTGTTCTGTTATTACATAGTCTATTAGTGATTTTTCTCCTCTCGTTTCCATTACTCTCGTATATTTATGCATATCCTTGTGCTTAAACTTTGTGTTCGTGATTACCATGTTATTTAGAAGGCAGAAGTCTATCAGTTTTATTCTATTATTGTTTATATCTTTTTCTCCGAATTTGCCCATTACTTGTTCTTGTCTCCAAGTATCATTATTTGCCCATTTATCTCTTCCGTTACTGCTTGCATTATTTCCCAGAATTTGTCTTTGTTCTCCTTATTTGCGATTTCGTTTGGTCCATACACTGCCATCAGCGTAGTTTTTTCTTGTCCTTTCTTTTCCATTTCTATGGCCATAATTCTTTCTGGTATATATTTCATTTCTTTTATTTTTTCATTTCATTTGTTACTAGTATTCCAACTCCAGCTTGTGCATTCTTTGTTTCTTCTACCCCACTGTAGTTTAGCAGAAATTCCTTTTCTAGCATCTCACTTCCTTGTCCTTTCTTTTTGTCTCTGTTATCGCTAGTATTTGTACCTTTGCTTTCTCCATTTCCTCTACTATTTCTACCTCTTTGCCGCTCAATCCTCGCACATTCCATGTATCTATCTTGCTTTTTTGGATTTACTTAGTTTTTTCTCAATTTTTTTCTTTCTCTGCTATTTCTATTGCTATTGTCCGTTTTTTGCACGGTTTCGTTGCCGTAATTTTTTCTTTTCGATTCTTTTTTACTTTTTTTAAAACTTGGCTTCCCAACTGATACCTCAGTATCAGTTTCTTTTAAACTGCCCCCATTTTCGTCCGTCCATATATATTTTATACCTTCTATCTCTAGCTTTTGGAAACCTACTCGTGTCCTCTTTTCTTTTTCCTTCTCCGCCCTTGCTGCTTTCTTAATTGCGGCCTGTATTTGTTGTTCCTCTAGTGTAAGGTCACTGTTTAGATAGATCTGGTCCTGTAATAGTTTTTTTCTGTCTTAGTACCTTTAGTTTGTCATCAAAACTCTTAAACTTTATTATAATCGGTTAGGACTCATGTTTTCCCACTTTATATACGTCTTCAATGTCCGTATTCACTCCCATGTCTTCCTGTATGAATTTGTTTATTTCTTGCTTCATATTATTCTCAAACTTGTTTCTCTTCATTACCAGGTTATTTCTTTTGTTATTTCGTTCTTGGTTCTCCATTCTTGTCTTCAGTATTCTTATCTTGTCCTTTAGTTTTCCGTTCTCTCTTTCTCATTCTACTTCCTTCTTTATAAATGCCTGTAGGTTCTCGTAGGTTTTCTCCATAGTTTTTCAATTGAACGGGTATCGCATTTACATTTCCTTTTGTACTTTCTGTATCACTTTTAATTTCTTTTAGCTGCGAGCTTACGCTTTTCATAAACACTTCGATTTTTTCCATCTCTGCGTGTAGCTCGTTTTCTTTTTTGGGCGGCGTCCTAGCTATTAGTTTACTTCTTTTAAAGCTTTCTTCTCTGTCTATTGTACCTGCACAGAAGTCGCCTGGCGCAGTTGGGTAAGTGCCAGACTTGCATTAAGCAAGTCCTCTGTTCGAATCCCGCGGAGTTGGAACAAAAGGCGTGCTCCAGCTCTGTATCCCGAATCCGGGGCAAGTTCCGTATTGTACCGCCAGATGCCAGCACATAAAGCAGATAATACATCTACATAATTATACCAGAACGTGTATGGGCCCCTCTAGATATTTTTGCGTTCTCAGATTCACCGTCCTCGCAATCACAAGGACGCCACTGGGTTCACGATTTGCCATATATCTAGTACTTCTATATTGCTAGTAGGGTCTGGGAACGGGCGAAAACATTACGGCGCCGATATATAGTACGTCTATGTCTCTCTGAGAACTGCGCGTCTCGTGCGCATGCCTGAGAATTCGAACTGCACAGCTTCGTTCACGTGTTCACGGACGACGCTTGCGCGCATTGCACCAAGTTCGTAGAAACAGATGGTTGTCTGTCTCACTTACGATGTGACCCCTCCACTTACAGGCGCTAGCAATATAGAAGTATTATAGATATATGCGATTTGCCCTGCACTCACTTGTTTACGCGTTCGCGTTTGCTTTAGCGTACTATAAATGCGCCAATCACCGCATGCGGTGCGGATTCTCGCAGCGAGAGTCTCGCTCGAATGTTATCGCGCGACCTGCGGGATCGGCAGTTTTAAAGACGTTAATTCCGTTATAAAATTGTCTCTTATATGAGAGCTATGTCGAGAACGATATAACCTATCAGGATGAGTTCTGCACTAGTTTATTGGAATATTAATACACAGAACTGATAAGCTATGGGGCGAGATTGGTCGTTTGTTTTTGTATGTGTTTTTCGATTTGTATTCATGATAACATTAATAGCCGTTAAGCGGCCGCGTAACTAGTTAACTACGGAGCACGGTGGTGTAATTGTACAGAGTTGGGCTGTTGAGTTTAAGGTCATGAGTTTGAAACTGGGCACTGAATGTTTTTTAATTGAAAGATTTTAATACAAATTTCTATGCATTGATCACCTTATAGGCGTTTTCTGTCCCCACACTGAAAACACCGTTTTAACAGATTACGAAGTCTAAATGCATGTGTTTTACAAGGAGCAGGCGTCCCAAGGAGTGGATGGCAAAAACCACTGCATCCCAACACTACCAGAGTAGCGATAAGGCGCTTGCACCTTCTCATCTTGATTTCGCGCAATATCTTTATATCTATTCATATATTTTTTGACTCTACCATTGAAGTTCCCTGCAATTATCAAATCCCCATCTGTTTTCGCTATTGTTTCTTGTAGACCATCATAAAATTTACATTTAATTTCTTCATTTTCATTCTCGCTCGGTGTATACACAACTATCACTCGAAATAACTCTTTGAGTATTTCAGTTTCAACCCTCAAAAACCTCTGTGGTGCAAATTTCGATTTCTTTGTATTATCCTTCAGTTTTTTTTTCTTATCCTACATGTAACTCGTTCTATTGCCCTTCCAATGCTCTAACTCACCTAAACTAAATATACTTAGTTGCTATGCGGATTTAACAGGGATACATGTGATATTTTATCTGCCAATATTAACGTTGGATTCAAGGGGGCAGAGATGCGGTTGTCCTAGATTCTCGGAAAATCTCTTCTCGAATTATTTTGTGGCCTTCGGGTTTGTTTAGCCATCTGAAAGGGATATTACGCTGAACTAGCTCTGATAATTTACATACTCACCTGTTTGGTAAGCAAAGTGTACGTTAATTAGATTTCGCAGCTCAATGGTTATCTAGCAGATTGAGTTTTTTAGGTTTTAGAGGTCAATGCCGTTATTGATTTTTGGTTTAGGTACTTGGTAAGGTTGGCAGCTGGTACTAGGCGGTTTCCATTTAACCTCAGGAGCTACACTAATTGACAGTCGACCAGGCAGTGTTCACTCTGATCAGCGCTACCGTTCGTAAAATTGCCGAATACCCACAACAGATGCCGAAAATACCCGATTTTACCCGCAAGTGCAAAACAGTAGAAAGCCCGCGAATTCAAATAATTTTATTTTTCGTACACTAGCATTGAAAGAGCTACTTTGCCGTACAATTTATTAATCAGAAAGTTGCACTTTGCGGTATTCGTACGGCAAAGTAGTATTTTGCGGTATTCGTACGGCAAAGTAGCACTTTGCCGTACGTTTCCTTAGTTACAACAAATATAATATTACATTACATTAATATTACTCTACTTATTTGCTATATACGAGGATAAATTTAGTATTCCGTTTTGTATGCTAGTGTACGAAAAAATATTGTACGAAACTCGTATGAAAGTGGCTTTTCCATACTCGTCTCGAAATTCCGGACTCGGCCTAACGGCCTCTTCCGGAAACATCTCACTCGTACTGAAAAGCTCCACTTTCTATACTTGTTACGTAAATTACTATTTTAATGTTGATTATTTTAATACTCCATAACTTAATATAACTGAAGTTTTAATTATTATTCTGTTTATTTATTAAAAATACAACATAAATCCTTTGAAGTAAAGACAACCTGGTGTGACATACGCGCACAACTTTCTTTTACAGTGATCTTATAATTAGTCAAAACTTTAATTTTTAAGCATTCGTCAAAATTTTTCAAAAATTACAAATTCTACAAAAACCGTACAAAATAATATAAATTTTAGAAGTATTCAACTGGAAAATCACCTATCTCACATCAATACACATTAAAAAAAATAATAAAAATGTAAAAAGTTTATTTTAGAATAAAAGAAAGCTATTGATATTTATTTAATTTTGTTTTCTACGTTTGAATTATTGAAGAAATAAAGCAACGGGTAGCTCCAGATTCATAATACCCGAAATTACCCGTAATATTCAATACCTGCGTAATTACTCGCAAATGACTGAAATACCCGCATTTCCGGTAATTACCCCCAGATTGGCAGCACTGACTCTGATAGCCCTCGCTAGTAGTATGTTTCGGAAACTCCAGGTGGCAGTAAGTATGCGCGCCGAAAAAGGATAACCTATTCTTTTGTTACGCACGTGATATTAGTTTAACTATTGCGCATGTTGATTTTCCTGGTCTTGCTCACTTGAAGCGTAATTCTGCCGATTCTGCGGTAATTCCCCGATTCTGCAAAGTCATCACATGATATTTGTCTTTGTTCGGCTCTATCTTTGAGTTTATTTGTTCCTGGATAAAATTAGGAAGAGATGAGTGGCTCAAAGAAAAAACCGTGTTGTGTGCCAGGCTGCGATAATGTTGAAGCTCCGTGGCATTCGATTCCGACCGAGATACGAGACAGCAGCAAAGCGGAAATTGCCATTATCTGACCTACACAGTAAGAGATCATATTAGATAAACAAATATAACCTACATTACTAATTTTTAAATTTAGCTGCAGGTGAGATCACATCGGTGGGATGTGCTGCAAAGTTGACGAGAACAATGTCGACATTATCTGGTGCACCTCTGGAGATCACTGAAGAACCAACATCAGGTACACTTTTGCTTGGCCATTTTGGTCATTAAAATCAAATAGGTACTTGTTGCCAGCAGGTATTAAATTTGAGGTCAAAGTTTTTTACTAGGGTCATCGTATGACCTACTTAGCACAGTTCTAGAATTTACTACTTTGTGTTTTAAGAAAAAGCTTAAAATCCACTTTAAAAAGGGTAGATTTCAAAGTTTACTTTTTTGAGGTGTTTTCTCTTTCCCATTTTTACAAAATAGCTCTTAGTGTAACTGTATCTATCTCACTTTGAAGCATTACGGATTACGAGGAAAAACAAGACAGACATATTTGCCAATAGTAAACAGGGAAAATATTAACTGCAGCTAAGAGGGCTGTAATGTCCCAACAGGGCCGATTTACAGTCAAATCTTAAAATTTGTATTTTGTTTCATGAAGGAGTAGGTAGTTTTAATTTTCAAAAATTATTCTTTGAGCATTTCTACAAACTTTAGCATTTTGCTGGAATAAGCTACACTTACAACAAAAACATAGGTTGTTTTTATGTTTTTAATGGTCGTCAATATTGTTTTAGGTTCACTAGTAGCCAAGAGAAGACTACCAGAAATTGTCAAAACACTACCAGTTAGTCGGACTTCATTAACACCTAATGAGAGGATGCTACGCAAAGAGGTGCTGAAGCTGAAAAAGGCAGCTGCTAAAATGAAGTCCAAGAAATTATTAATGAGGAAGCAAATGCAGTTACTTCGTAAGAGCAAAACTACCCTTTTTTGTCGCAACAACGTACACAGAAGCATAGAAGTATTATAGATATAATTTTATTTAGATAATATAAATAGGATTAATAGCATATTACATAGCAAAGATTTACAAGAAGCAAAGGAAAACCAAGATCCTCTTAAAACTTTTGTCCTTGTTAAATATTTTAAACGGCGTAAACGTAGAGAGACCTGATAGATTTAGCATTTGTATATAATTTTAGTTAGATCTAAGTAATCCTTTTAAGCAAAGCTAGTTTCAGATTTACCACGCTCTGTTTTGGTAAAATAACTAATTCCATGGCTTTCTTCTTCAAGCTGATGTAAAAAAATTGAAAAATAAATTTTTTTTGTAAATATTTTCAAAGATAATTAATCTTATAAATTGTAGACAACAAGTTATAATAGAATTCTTACACTGAAAAGAATACCACGATGCTTTTGCATTTTGACAAGTGTAAAATTTTATGTATTGATGTTTCTCTATAATTTATTAAGTGAATTCTTCAATCAAAGATCGTTCGTGCAAAACTCTTGTCTAGCCAGATTTAATTTTTTTTTCGCTATGATTGCTAGAAAGCAGTTAAACTCGGTTAAACTCTTAAGAAAAAACCCTCACGTTAAGCACTTGTCTTTTCGTCAATTTCTTCTTGTTATTTAAATAACCAATTGTTTATAAAATTATAATCTTTCCAACAAGAGTTGAGCACTCGTGATTCTACTGTTGAAAAATTCATATTAATATTATATATCACATTGACGTATTTCTAAGTTTGATCATTGAATGAAAAATCCTGAAACATACGTATTATTGAGAAAAAGTAACTTACTGGAGTTTGTTGTAGTAGATATCAAATTGTCGATTTAAAAATTCAGTGAGTTACTACATTAAAGTAAAATGCTATAACATTTACTGTACAATCTTGCATTAAAATATTTATTGTGATTCTATCAAAAAAGTTCGTATAAGATTTAAATGAGTTACTTATAGTACTTACTTCATTGTATTTAAATGCAAGGCAAACGTCTAGACAATATTAATTATTAAGTGTATGACAATTGCAACTTTAAAATGTTTAGGTAGACTAGATATTAATAAAAGTACTAACCAGCACCAGTTAATTTTATTTATTAAATAAGATCAACAAGGTTGTTAACGCTAAACATTCTTGAAAAAACTGGATTGTAAGTATGTTTGCCCTGCAGTTTCCCAGAGACGTTTGTTTTCAATATAAAATGCTGATGAAATTGCTATGAAAGTTCACTTATAATTTGAATTTAAATTTGTTTGCAAGTTCTGCGAAATCAGCTTAGTATCCTTGCAGTTGCTTAATTTTGTCAATAAAAATGCAAATAAATCAAAATTCAAATGAAAATATTCATATAAGCAGTTTCACTAGTATAAGGAAATACAGTTGCGGCCAAGAAAAACTGGACACTTTTTTTGACCTAACTCTCAAAATGCAAAAACAATGGCTGCCATTAACAATTCTAATTAATATATGTCATCAAAAGTCATTATTCAGATCTAAACAATAACTTTTCATGATAATTATTAATTAGAATTGTCAGTGTCCGCACTTGTTTTCGCATTTTGAAAATTAAGTCAAAAAAAGTGTTCCGGTTTTTTGGCCGCGACTGTATCACACAAATTTGAATTTAAATTGCCCGCCAAGTTCTGCGTAGTGTAGCGACAAAATTACATATAGATTTATAAAGTTTGGTATTTTGTTTTGTTTTAAATCTTGTGAGAGACTACAGGTGTCGCGCAAGTTCCTGTCCCCTACTTCAGAGTAAGAGTAAGAAAGTGTCAGTGCAGTCCACTCCCGCTAATGCAATGGCATATCCAGTTCAATCTATGCGTGATATTTTGGCCAGTCTTGATTTTTCAGATGTTTTCTGTAAGGTTTTGGCATATTGCATAACCTACTTCTCGAAGTGGTGCATTTGGTTTCCGGCTTTCCGCGAGCGTTGGCACGGTGGCTTAATAACTTCCGTCTGACTGACCGGTTTTGTCTTGATTGTCAAGTGAACCGGGTCAAGCAACCAAAACAAATAATTTTGCAATCTTCATGGACAAGTGTCTTGCCCTTAAATTTTGAAGATGTGATGGTTGCTGTTTCCCCCTTTGGTTTTCCCAAATATTGTTGGTTACTGGATAGATTTTGGAATAACGCCGTGTTGTTGGATATAAATGGGAACTGCATTTTTCGATAAGCCAGAACCTCTGGAGATTGGAACATTCAGCCGATTTTGAGGTCTATTTCTAACCAGAATTTCTTATTGATAGCAAAATAACTATGAAAAATAAAGCTGTTAAAATGTACAATAAAATAACAATTTAACTGTTCAATCAATATTCAATGCTGCCATATTATTAATTTTATCGCAGGTTAATTGCAACCTACTGTTGTTCCAGGTTGGAGGATATATAATTCCATTGGCTCATCTATCATTAACAGGAGCTCTGGCGTTTAAACAACTATAATGGACATCAAACAAGAAACTACGGATAGTAAATATTGTAGTTCCAGACGAACTACATTAAGCATATCGCAGAATATGGATGGTAATGAAAATGTTGATAAGTTATATATCAAGCAAGAGAGCAACGAAAGTACTAATTTAACTACACATATGAGGACTCATGCAGAAGAAAAACCCGATAGTTTCTCCGTTTGTGATTTCAAAACAACAGACAAAAGTTATTTAGTTACACATTTGGGATCACGCACTCACGAAAAGCCCTATATTTGTAATGTTTGTGATTTCAAAACAACGCAGAAAGGTTATTTAGTTAGACATGTGAGGACTCATACAGGTGAAAAGCCTTACATTTGCTCGGTTTGTGGTTTTAAAACGATACATAAAATTAGTTTAGTTCCACATGTTAGAATTCATACAGGCGAAAAGCCTTATGTGTGTTCCGTTTGTGGTTTCAAAACAACTCATAAAGGTAATTTAGTTACACATGTGAGGAGTCATACAGGCGAAAAACCTTTTAGTTGCTCTGCATGTGATTACAAAACAACACACAAAAGTCATTTAGTTACACATGTAAGAATTCACACAGGCGAAAAGCCTTATGTTTGTTCTGTGTGTGGTTTCAAAACGACTCATAAAGGTAATTTAGTTATACATGTGAGGAGTCATACAGGCGAAAAACCTTATATTTGTTCTGTATGTAATTACAAAACAACACACAAAAGTCATTTAGTTACACATGTAAGAATTCATACAGGAGAAAAACTAGTTGGACATATGAGCGCTCATACGGGCAAAAAGCTATATATTTGTTCCATTTGTGATTTCAAAACAACACAGAAAAGTAATATAGTTACACATATGAGGACCCATACAGGCGAAAAGCCTTATAGTTGTTCTTTTTGTAATTTCAAAACATCACACAGAAGTAGTCTAGTTACACATGTCAGGACTCACACAGGCGAAAAACCTCATCTTTGCCCTTTTTGTGATTTCAAAGCAACAACCAAAAGTCACTTAGTTACACACGTGAGGTCACACACAGTAGAAAAGCCACACACAGGAGAAAAGCCTTATATGTGTTTGCTGTGTGATTTCAAAACCAGGAAAAGAAGTGATTTAGTTATACATTTGAGGTCGCACACAGGAGAAAAGCCGTTTATTTGTTCTGTGTGTGATTACAAAACAACACGGAAAAATCTGTTAGTGCTACATATGAGAAGACATACAGGGGAAAAGCCTTACAGTTGCTCTGTTTGTAAATACAAAGCAACTGTAAAAAGTAATTTAATTATACATATGAGGACACATACAGGGGACAAGCCTTACAGTTGCTCTGTTTGTGAATACAAAGCAACTGTAAAAAGTAATTTAATTATACATATGAGAACTCATACTGAACAAAACCTCTTATAGTTGTCGTATTTGTTAATAGAAAACAACACAAAAGTGTAGTTTAGTTAGACATATGAGGACCCGTGAATAACCTTCAGTTTCTGTTAGTGTATTTAAAGCAACACAGAAATGTGTGTTTTAAACAATTGGTGAACTGATGTAGAACAATGCTGAAATATTAAACGAACTACTCCTTGTGGATATTCAAAACAATTTTAAAGGATGCAGATGTCTTGAAATGTGCACACTAAATGGTGGCAGTCCCATTGCATAAATTTTTAAAGTTTATTGTAGGTGTCGCGAAATGTTTGTATTACCCTATACATTATTGTTTATGTCCCCATCTTTCTGTATATTGGAGCCAACCCGTCTGGCTCTGATTTGCAACAGCTGTGGGCCCTGCAACACCGCTGCAGAAACAGTTCCAAATTAATTTTTTTAATATTACGCTAAATAAACAACCTTTTTGCGTCGATTAGTGTTTTAATTAACCATACAGTTCACTGAGATACAGTAGTTCATTCATCAAAGACGTTTTAAAAGCTGCTATTGCAGATAACAATAAAAAAATCTATCGAAAAATGGCATGACATTTTTAAAACTCAAAACTTGCCTCATCTCCTAAAGTTATACCAGTTTATGGCATCAATGCTTGTGTCGAATGCATCGACTGAAAGGGTTTTCTTGCAAGCAAATGTAACATGGACTAATAGACGCAATAAATTATCGATAGAACATGTGAAGGCAGAGATTCAAATAAAAGTAATAGCCCAGACATATTAGATTAAATTTCACCAAAACATAGAAATAAATAATGTTAATCTAAAAATCGGTAGGAGTATTTTATATTAGTGTGCTGAACAACATACCAAAAGTCCTAAAGCGAAATATGCCGGCTTCATGTAATTTTTGACAAAAGAAAAATAAAAAAAGTTGTTTCCCTAATAATAACACATATAATTTGCAATTGACCTCTATGGATGTAATAGTAATTAACTAATTACCAACTGAGTTCATATTCTTTTAATTGAAATTTATTATGTATTTTGACAAATTCTGCTTACCGCGGAATGATCGAAGGGCGTGGCAACGTCGCTAAACTATAAATCGGTGCGTGTCTACTGCAGACTGCACTTGCATTACTGTGTAACTTGTACGCTCGCGGTTTTTTTGTGATGTTATTGATATAAATTGGTGATAATAATGGAAAACGTTTGATTTTACTGTAATAAACTACTTAGTGAAAGGAAGTGTGTGGTGGTAGGCAAAGGTATAGACGGCCTAATCAAAGCAAGCGAGCACTGAAAAGATGAAATGCTTGATAGGTTTCAAAGCATTAAAGAAAAACATACTTCAATCAGGGTGCATGTAGAGTGCCGGTAAGTAGTAATAATAATACTAAAATGTATCAACCGTGTAACGCGGCCTCTTTCTTCGAGCCCTACACCTACTGAATTATTACTTTAAAATGCCCTGGGTTCGCTAGCTTAATCAGTCGGTGTGCTATGAGTCTCTTTTTGCATCGTCAGAGCAGCTATGGGAAAGCTAATATTGCTGAGGTCAACACGTGAACTCCTGAAATACATTACTACCAATGCCAACATTAATGGCAAGAAAAATCCCAACAGTTTACAATGGATACCTATAATCTGTAAATAAACAGGAACACACAAAGAAAAAGGTACATGGAAACAAATACACAAAGTAGTTATACACTATGCATAAGAGAGTACCTTATTAAATTACGAGCGTTTAATAGCGCCACAAAGTTAATTTCACGCACTCAAAATGTTTCGCACCTGCAGTTGTCGATTCTTGTTTTATGGAGACGCGTTGTGATTCTTCGCCTCCAATTCCACACGCAGCAAAATGGCGCAAAGACGTCCGGTAATTTACCCTTATCGTTCAGCGGCAAATTCGCTGACAGTTGACAGTTTTGCAGGCCTCTGGCGTTGATTCACATACCGACCGGTTATTCCCCGAACTAAATTGCACTGACAATGCATTCTTTCACGAAATAGCGACGCGTTGCACTCTATAGTTATTGACTGCGTATACAACTATTATTACACTACAGTGCTAAGCTAAATGAATAAACACACGAACACTTACTGTCAGGCTTTATTGCTAATTAGCATGTAATGAGAGGATGTAAAATAAGTAAATACAGGTGGCGCATTGACCCGTTTCAACTAAGGTCACTATATCAATAAGGTACCGCCATTCTATTCCTCGCTTGAGAATGTGAGAAAATTGTGAGATAAGGATAACAAATACAAATTTCCCAAGTGCAATAGGGAAGACACTAGTTTTTGGGGATTTTCTTTTTGGTGTAATGGCACTTGTAAAGTGAGAAATCTGTTAGGTTATGTGTTTTTATCCCCAGTTGGAGAAAATTGTGCGACAAGGATAGATATAAAAAAATCACTAATGGCGGTACCTTATTGATACAGTGACCTTAGTTTCAACCGTTATAAAACCAGAAACGTCTAGCCGCTATCGCTAACCGACTATCCATCACCCGAACGAGTTTTTAGTAGCCAGACTCCGCGAAAAGCCGTTCCCCGCCATCGCAATTTCTCCGGATAGACAGTTACTAGCAGCGGCTAGACGTTAGTTATAAAACCTAATAACTAGGGAGGGGCAAAACTATAGGGATGGGCGAAGAGCTGTAATTAGTTCAATAACGTATAATTGTGCATGTAAACATTACAAAGTTTTAACATCCTCTATATACTCATATTTTACGTACCTACCAATTATTTTATGGCTGTTAAAAATAATTTTTGGGTCCAATAAAACTAAATAGGCAAATATTGTTTTTGTTTCTTTCAGAAAGGCATACACCCATCCAAATATTTATTTAAAAGATTATAAACAAAATCAGCTTTATGATTCAGTTGTGTCATTGTCTGCACCTAAACTAAGATCTTCCACTTCCATTTTCGACCTTAAAAATGACTGCCTGATTTGTGGTGAAGAAGCTTTTATAAGAAAAGAGACCAAAAAAGAAATGAAATATAAACGTGTGGTGCACGAAGTTGAAACTATTCCTTTTAAAAATACTGTACTTACTGAATCAGGCTCAGGAAAGAAATGATGAATGGAGTGAAAGTGTGTGCGCCCGTGTCCTACTCATTTTGTTGACACTACGTTTTCGTGTTTTATTCTAAAATAAAAATATATTGCATGTAAATTTTTTTTTTATTTTTACTTTTTTTTCTTTTTTCCAAACACTAAATAAGCTTTTGTTGGAACAAAGACTATTATTATTATTATTGTATAAATGTATGATATAAAATACATGAATAGTAAGATATACAAACCTATTAAGTTATATATTGACGGCAAAACACGATATGTATAATAATATCCTGTATAAACCCGAAATACCCGCCTTTGCCTTTTTTCATCATGAAGCCGGCATAGGACCGCTTAGGACTTTTGGTGTGTTGTTCAGTACACTAAATAGAATATTTCTACCAATTTTCAGATTTACATTATTTTTTTCAAGGTCAAAATCTAATATGTCTGGGCTATAAATTTTCAGATGTCTTGTGAGAGTTTTATAGATTTGCCCTAAAAGAAAAGAAAATTTTACAAGCGGCAAAATCAAGCTCAAAATATGTGTTCTATAAAAATAATTTATAGTTGTATTAAATAAAAATAATTAATATCGTTGATTCTTTACTTGGCAACTTCCTTTTCAAAATAATAATATATTTTTGTTTAAATCTTAAGGTTTCATTAATCTCAGTGAAGTTTGTAGTTTTGAAATAAAATATTGTGTAACCATATTTATGCATTTTTTCTACGTCCCGATTTTCTCGTCCCAGTCCCGCTTTTTTTTCATTTAGGTCCCGATATTTAGAAAAACGGAGCTAGCAACACTACGTATCGGACGGGCGCGGTCTGTGCGGAAAGTGTAAAAACAAAGTAGAAGACGACGGCAAAAGCATAATAGGTGGCGGATTATGCGGTACAGAGTACCATTCTTCTTGTGTTAAACTGTCCGTGCCCAAGCTTAATAAAATTAAAGAACTGAAAGATATTGCGTATTGGTTATGTGCGAATTGTAAACTTTTCCTGAACAACCTGAAGTTGGTAACAAATCCACAAACTTATGCAGAACCGAACTCGATTATGAAATTAAACGACGAAACAAAGAATAAAATTAATAACATCGATCAAGTGCTGGAGAAAATTACAGCTGTAGAACAAAAATTTGACCACATTGCCACAAAACTAGGAAATGACAACTTTGCTAAAAAATCTTATTCGGACGCAACAAAACAGCAAGAGCCTTCCCAACCTAATAATAAAAATCTGGTGTGATACACTCACACAACTTCCTTTTACAGTAATATTATTATTAGCCAAAAATTTTATTTTAAATTTCTAAGCATTTGTCAAAATTTTTCAAAAATTGCAAATTCTACAAAAACGGTACAAAATAGAGAGTTAGAAGTTAGAATTTTAAGCTGAATTAAAAATGTAATAATATACCGGGTGTTGTATTTAAAATAGGAGTTAATAAAAAAAAAATAAAAAAAAACAATAGAAACCCATTTTAGAAGTAGTCAACTATCTCACAACAATACACATTAAAAATGTAATAAAAAAATAAAGTTTGAAAAAAATTGTTACAGCCGTTTTCGAAAAAATAGAAAAAAAACTAAAAAATTACAAGAGTAAACACCTACTTCCGCTTATGCGATTTTATTCAAAAGCGTGCTGTCTCATCTGCATAGTACACGAAACATATATATGAAGTTTCAACGCCATACCTCTGTTCGTTTTTGAGATATTCTGTTCACAGACAGACAGACTGACAGGCAGACAGACAGACAGACCAATGAAAAAAAAATGTGTTTTGGGATCAGGGGACTCTAAAACGTGAAGATCTGTTGAAAACTCAATTTCGAATTTTTAGCACGAGTTTGCATACAATATCTTTCTACGACCTTAAATTTTCTGTTATTAATCCATAAATGTCGATTTAACAAAGGTTTGCATTTATGACAGTTATAATTTATGTCATAATAAAGAGATGGCCTTGACGCGCAGGTGAATGTTTGTGGAGCCAGTACTGTCAAAGTCAGTTATCAAATGTAATTATAATACTACACATGTGACCTTATTCATTACATAACGCTTTAATTATTTCTAAAACACGTTACTTCTAACGCAAGAAGTAACTAGAATAACTTTACAACCTCATTTTCAGTTCGAAATTGTAGTTTTATAACCTCACTTCATTTTATAACACATGTGCTAAAAGTAAACAGCTGATCTCATTTTAAACACGCTAAATTATAAAACGTCACTTTTAGTGCAAAAAGGTAGCGCTAAAAGGCCTACTTTTAGTGGTGGTCATAGAAAGAAATTGTCAGCCCAGTCCTTTTTAAGATTTTTTTATTGCCTTAAAAGTCATCCATAAGAGCTTTAGTATAATTATGTATAATAACAACAGTATTATAACTTTAAATTAGAGGCTGGCTTGAATATGGAATTCGTCTAATGAAATAATATATTGCAACAGCTCAATGCTTGAGATGCATATTTTAATTAGTATTTGCCCTACTATTTCTTTCAAATCAATTATGTCAAATTTTACTTTTTACTAATTATTACAATTGAGACTCTCAGGATGATTCGCCAATCTAGTTATCTATTTTAGATATTCAAAATTTTTATATGAATTGTTACTTCAATGACTATGAAATGTCAGTTTGACTTTCAACCAATATAACAACACAAGACTATCAAAATTGACAAATATACTTTCCCTTTCACAAATCAACGACTACCTCACCAATGTCAGTATTGTATTCTGTTTATTTCACTCTTTCTTTTATTGTCTGTTATTTAAAATGCTCTTATATGAATAATTAAAACAAACCTGAACATTCCTCAAGCCTTCACGGCTAGTATCCAAAACCACAGTTCCCAATGTCTACAGCACCCAATGTTCACAACCCTTCAACCAACATCCAACCTGTCTAAACCCTGGATGTCCGCATAAACTGGTCCTGTTCCCTTTAGTAATGTTACTGTCACCTAAACAGATTCCTGGTAAGTTTAAGTATTATAGATAATCCCAAGCTAATCTTCTATATTCCTCAAATCGTACTCCGTATACAGCAACACCTACAGGACTGTCCAAATCATGCAGTTACTTCAACACTTTCCTTCTAAATAATTAACTTGTCTTCCATGTATTCACCAACCTCAGTCACGAACACCAATTATATCTTGCATGTACCAATAAATCCAAATCTATTCAAATACTGTAGTCTTCTGGTTATTTCTATCTAATTAACTGTATTGCACAATCTCTTCACCGATTATGCACTTGTATCACTTCAAAATTACTTTCTCATATTTTTGCACCACGTAAAGTTGTTAAAAGCCCTGTTATTTGTATACCACCAAAATATTTATACAAATAAGGCATAATTTGAAATTTTTTATTATATCAAAAAGGAGTTTTCAAAATTCTGTATACATTTTATAAGTTTGTTATTCTTACTACCTAAACAAATTTTATATCTCTCGTAGTTACAATTCTTCTTGCCTTCTTAAAAATATTAAATGTCCTATTATTACATGCTACAATTCCTTATTATTATAGCAAGCACATTTGTCAAATGTAACTTTGGCTTGAACTTTATTAATATTGAACTCAACCATCAAAATTGAATACGCAATTGCTATTTAATTATCAAATTATCTTACTAATTATCTCAATTAATTTTCATCATTTATTTTGAAATTAACGCACAATCTTATTTAAACCCCTCAACATTTGATTGTCTTACTGAAACAAATGGGAGCAAATTGTACATAAAGTGTTTTTATAGTTATTTTACTTACTTACTTAATCCTAGGACCTTTCTACCGTTGCGGGTATAAGGTCATAGTTATTTTAAATAATCTAAAAGATGCGTGTTGTGGGTTGATAAACACAGTTCATAGTTCACCCCACTCCTGACAGTTTACTTTCAAACGTGCCAGCAAGAACCCACCACTTCGGCCTGCTTGGCTTTCAGTTGTGTTTTGTGCGTGGATGAAGACGGATACAGTCCATCAATTTTGCATTATTTATAACTTTTTGTAACATAACACACGTTTACTGAGGTTAATTTCCAGTTTGATGTATGAAAGTGGCGGTTCTTTCCCTGTGGTCGACAGCTGAAGCACGCGCAATGTCTACAGCATTTGTTTTGTTCGCATTGTTGTGGCAAGCGAGCGGGGGCTTCGAGCAAAGCAACACAACGAAGCCACATACGAAGTGCCAGCAGATCACGGTGCCCTATTGCATGAACAGCCTGTACAACACCACCATCATGCCCAACCTGCTGAACCAGCATAACCAGGATGATGCCGGCCTGGAGCTGCACCAGTTTTTTCCCTTGGTGGAGGTGCAGTGCAGCCCAAACTTGAAGACCTTTTTGTGCTCTGTGTACGTCCCCGAGTGCACAATTTCCAAAAAACCCATCCCCCCCGTGTCGCTCCTTGTGCCTGTTCGTCAAGTCCGACTGCGAGCCCATCATGAAAGAATTCGGCTTCGACTGGCCTGAAAATCTGGACTGCGCGCAGTACCCCGACGGAGAAGACTTTGAGAACCTCGTCATTTGCCTCATCGGAAACGATACAATTTTTTAATGGACTAATGTATACAATTGAATTGTCTGAGAGGCAGTAATTTTTTCTGTTCTTAGACTAAGAATTTATCAGTACCTGCTTGTATGTATATATTATTTTGCTAATTATATTAGTATGTTAACTTTCCAATCTGTATTTAACATTTATTAATGACTATTCAACTCACCCCCTTCAAGTTAACTATTCACCAATCATAATTTAGTATTTATGTCATTTGCCACCAATCAGCGTAAAATTGTGCAACAATTCCGCTAGCGGGATTTTAATGACAATTTGTTTCTCTACCTGTGACATTTATTTAACTTCCTGTAAAATTAATCAAATATGATATTAGAAATGGCAAATTTGACAAACAATTTATTTTACGTCAACAGATTTTTATTTTCAAAGAAGACGTGATAAAATTGATTAATTACTAAGAAATGTCAATTTTGTTCGTTGAATAGTCCTACAAATGCTGCTTGCGGCCGACGAATTGCATGAATTTTTGTCAAAGTGTTTATTCGTGTTTATTGCTTCAAAATTGGTCTCGTGCTGTCGCACTCGACCAATTTATATCGAAGCAATAAACACTCATACACTTTGACAAACATTTTCGGCAATTTGTCGACCGCTCGCGGTATTGTATATGAAAATATTTTAACCATGTATATATTTTTTAACAAAATTAGGTGCCATTGCACATAATTCGCTGTTAAGTTGATATCATTTTTTAAGAAAAAATTAATATTAATCATTATAGTTTTACAAACCTTTTGGCCTCTTGGGCAACGTATATTCTGCTATCTTGTACTCAATTTTTAATTGTAATTTATTTATGAAAATAAGAAATGGCACTGATAACCTTTGAGCCACTTTTCTAATTACAAGATAAGCACAAGTGATTAGAAAATTGTGTACCTTATTTAAAAAGTTTATATTGTTTATTTTTGAATATAACGAAATAGTTGTTTATGAAATGTTCTCCTCACAGAAGGTTTCCCAGAATAAATGATTATTTGATGCAGTTAATTCTTTATCAAAATAATAAGCCAGATTACAATTTCTTCTTCTTCCGAATAACAGAACATCCTTTATACAGCCGTTTAAAGGCTGATATTTTTTGTTGTTACCCACAAAATATAGTTACAACTATTTTGGTACTCAGTGAAGTCGATCGGGGGGGTGGGGGAACCATTTAGGTTCCTCCCGTTTTATAATGTATTATAGCCCCTCTATTTACAAATAGTAGCGACAACCTTTGATGTTGGAGCAAAATCACGTTGGTATTCCTTAAGTACCTAGCATATTTAAAAATTGCCAAGGAAGTTGCATAATTAATTAAAATGTGGCATTAACATTTGTCGTGTTTTTATTCATTTTTCTCTTCGGGAGCTAATTCGAAGTCGAGGACGTGGAAATGCCAGGGTGTTGTGCAGAGCTGGGCAAGTTACTTATAAAAAGTAATTAATTACTAATTACCAATTACCGCCCAATGCAGTAATTTAATTACCAGAGATTCAATTACTCACAGGAAATAGTAATTCAATTACCAATTACTTAGTAATTGTAATTGTACATCAATTACTTTTTCAATTACTTTCAATAAAAATTATTGTCATATACGTAGTTTTATTTACTAGAATCTTCTTGCAACTTGCAACTATCATGAGTGTTGTGTCGATTCGTAATCGTAATCTAAAAATGCTTAATTTTTATGTTTTGTTAGCTATAGTAACCTTCATACTCTTTCACTTTTGAAGGTTTTTTGATAATTAAATCTTGTAGCTACATGCACTGTTCACCAAAACCAAAAGTTTTTAGTTTGTTTTGAAGTAAGATGTAAGTAAATAAATAAATTCAACCATAACAATTATACAGGGTGTCCCAAAAAAATGCGACACCGATTTGGCATAGATTCCTTAGGTTATAATAAACCGATCAAACCTAATATACCTTAGTACAAAGCCCTTCAGTAAGAAGGTATAGCGACTTGAAAGTTCAAATGTATATATTTTTTTTTATATTAGTTTTCACATAGATTATCACTGAAGTTGAGCGTTTTATCACGATTGCGGATTTAGTTGCCGAGGCCCGTAGGGCCAAAGCAAATAAACCACATGAGGGATAAAAAGGAACTTCCAGTGCGGTGGGGTACATTGTTTTTTAAATCGCGAAATTACAACATTTTAACCAACTTTTGTAGGTTATGTTGACGTCGGTTGACGTTTACCTATCGACGTTCTTCACTGCCGATTTAAAAAAAATAATTATTTGAATATGAAGAAATGTCGAATTTCATTTTGGCTACATTTTGTAATTATAGAAAAATAGCACGCTGAATATCTTATAATAGTTATTTACTATACAAGTGGGATAACAGCATCATTAATATACGTGTGTGTAAGTTACAAACGAGTGCGTAGCACGAGTTATGTAAGCACACAAGTAATGAAGTCATTACGCAACTGAGTTGCGCAATGAAACCATTACATAACTGAGTGGGGTAATGAGCTTCATTACCTAACTGAAATAGTGTCAAATGAGTGACGTAATGCGTTACTTATCTCACTGGAGTAGATAAAAGTAATTTTTCCATGTTCGTAATAAATTAATCCACTCGTTTTGCATCGCTCGCTCGTAAATTAAACGTTGAAAAACTCGCACTTTTCTTAACTTGTAGAATAATATACTATTAAATACGCCTAACATGAGGCTGCATGACGAAAATATGTAACTTACCTAAGTATACAGGGTGGAGCATTGTATTTTTTAATTGTTTGACAGCAAATTTCTGTTTAGATTTTGTAGAACACTACGTGGCGATTCAATTGGCGCAACTTGAGTATTTTTTGTTAGCTCAGTTAGAATAGATATTTATGCATTAAGGGAGATATGAATATGTTTTTTCCCTGAGGTTGACATGTGTTACAGACCTAGGGCTCTGGCCGAAGGTAAAGAACATGAGTATCTCCCGTGGTGCATACAATATCTTTTCTACTAACATATTCGTAAAAATAGTATAAAAGTTCAAAATGTCATAATAACATTTACAACTAGAATATGTAAGTAACATCAAGGATTGCCTCATTGTATGGTTGCTAAGACGTTAATTGTAGTTGCATTGTTACCATGAGTTTGAGAGAGAAATAATTTGACAAGTCCCTTGGGAGTTATGAGTAGCTTTTCATATTTTGTTTCTACGACGAAAATGTACAATATCATGTTGCTATCAGATAAATTATTTTTTTACCCCTATATACGAAAGTAACATTTTTTGACGCCTGTTAGGGGTTTCCCGAAAATATACGTTTGGTTCCCTGGTCGGTTTCCAATGGCAGTAGGAGGGAATATAATACATTGACTACCGTTGCCATTAGAGACGGGAGGCAATGTGATTAATAATAAATCAACTAACCTCCTGGTTTTCATATTTAAATATTTTTGAATGCAGCTGAATACAAGAGATTGCCACATCAAAAAATGTAAAAATGTTAAATGTATAACTCTGGACTAAAACGTAATTTCCTCCCTTGCATGATTATAATTGATTAGGTACTGTTTTCGCTAACGCTGAAGAATTAAACTACATCCGCGGGAGGGAATGATACATTTTACTTTCTAGTAATACAAATAGCTATAAAAATGTATTAGGTAACTTGAAATTTTAAAACAAAATATCAATTTGGTGTTGGGACTGTTGAAAGTTGACAGGTGACTGATAAACCTAGTTGAAAACCGCTGATTGAAATAAGAATTTGTACAGCAGATACAAAAACAGCTACAAACTATGAAAACTAAGAATGTTTTATCTAACGAGATCGTATCAACAATAAAAGATGTTACCATTCCAACTACTAAAACTTTTTGAAAACAAAAGACAGGTAAATTGACATAATTGAGGATACATATTCTTTCACAAGTCCAAACACTAACATGTACCTATATGTATTCTACAGATTGTTAATAGTAAATGTCCCTTTGTCCTATATTTTAAACCAATGTTTCTGATGAAGCTAACAATGAATTAGCGAAACGTAAAAAATATTTTTAAATAAAGATAATTTTAATTATGTGTAATGACAAAAATGACAAAATGTTTTACTTACGTTGTTAAAAAAATTTAAATTAGCTGATTTTATCTCTAAATCTGTAAAATACATGTTTTTGTGAAGAAAGTAGAACCCTTTTGGGTAGTCTTATTTCTGATCCAGCGAACGTCTGTTTTATATTTTCACTTAAAAAAATAACCAAACACGAACAAAATTTTCAAACGAGGCGGTACTTCACACCATAAAAAAGTAAATTAAGCGTCCAAAATCCAAACCTAATCGGCGGCCAACAGGACTTTATTTGTCGACTTTGCGAAGTATTGCAAAGACTGCGGTTTGGATTCGCAGCGATTAATAATGGCAAATACGTGACATAAACATCATTCCTTTTGAAGCGATGATAAGGGAATCTTCAGGCGCAAATCTGACGCATAGTATCCGCGATCAGATTACCGAGTTAAAAACAAACAATAAACCACTATTAAAGTTCGATACCTTCAACAGAATTAAATTGTTAGTTGTAGTTTTAATTAATATTTTTTGTTTGTTTGTAACGTGTATTATTTAAAGTTTAGTATTCGCGTTTTAGTTTAAATTTATTTTTGTAGTGGATTGTATTCTTGTAATTGTGTCACTCCTATATTCTAACATGTGGTCCATTGTTCTAAAAACCCGAAAATCTTAGAACCCTCCAGTTCAACCCCGAAAAACGTCGTCCTTCGTTCCTAAATCTAATTAGTCTCTAGCCGTCAAAGAGCGAACATCCCGTGCTTGTTGTCGCCGGATAATTCAATTTTTGTGCACATACATTGTTCACGTCGTAAAATACGTGTGTATCTTGTATTGGGTGTTCGAATTCCCCCTTCAGCGTTACGAAACCACCTACCTCCAAGCCTTATGTACCTGTACCTGGACACTAAGAAAGGTAAGTGACGCAATTTTATTGGTTTATAGTCCACTTGCTTATTTGTATCGTCGCATCGTACTTAATCGCTCATAAATTGATTCAATAATATTCCCTCCAAATTGTACGTAAAAACCCTAGAAAAGTAGCTAATCACATTTTACTAAAGTTTGTTGTTAAGTGCCTCTTCAGGTCCCCTAGAATTAGGAACTTGTCCCCAAATCTGGCAACACTGCTCGTGTGGCGTCGTTGAAAATGCGATAGTTGCTGTTTTCGACTCGCGAGATAAATTAGGCTTCTGTTGATCGGGGGACACCCTATTGCGGTTTGCTTAATACGTAACTTCTCTTATTTTTTTGCGTTCTGGAGATTTGGCACTCATTCGAGTTCAGTAATTCAGTAATTGAAATACCACAAAGTAATTCAATTACCTCGAGTAATTTCAATTACCACAGGTAATTCAAATACTTGTAAAGTAATTTAAATACTTTAGAGTAATTTAATTACACAAAAGTAATTGAGTAATTGAATGTAGTAATTAATTACTTTCAAAGTAATTTTCAAGTACTTTTTAACAAACATGGCAATTCCCAATTACAATTACCGCATTTTGAAAAGTAATTCAATTTCAAGGCAAATACACAAAAAGGAATTTAATTAGTAATTTAATTAAAAAGTAATTAATTACTGCCCAGCTCTGGTGTTGTGTCGACAAGTGTAAAAATAGTGGCAGAGAAGGATTTCAGCTATTCAGATCTGTTATTTTTTCACTGTTTACACTGAAATTTTAAATATCAGTTGCTCGTATCGTTTAGTAACTTTTTGTATTTTAATGTTTGCATCAGGTTTGCTCCACGATGTCGCTACTATTTGTAAATAGAGGGGCTATATAATGTATTAGAGTACCTGTATATATTATTATATATAGTGACCTTATAATGTATTTTAATTGACTGCCATCTATATTTGAGTTTGGCAAACGCTCTTAAGCATTGGAAATGTTGGTAACGTAGCGATTTTAATGATTAAGTATGGTTGGCCCCAGAAAGATCGGTATGTGAATTTTTATTAAATAATTTGTTAATATGCTTGAAACTGGTATGTCACCTTGTTGCGACAACAAACTATAGGCCGCATAATGTATGAAAGTTGTCATCCTGCGAGGAGAATTATTAGAAAGGGTCGTGTTTGCTCTCATACATAACCTCAAAATACCAGTTAAATTTCTTACCGTTTAGAATATTTGGCGCCAAATTATGACGTTTTGCAGGGGTGAAGTCGATCATGCCCCGCAAATACGTAAAACGTCTTGGGCACCATGCCAAAAGAAATTACGATCTGAAATATATGACTAACGCCGTAAGGGCCGTGTGGGCTCGTACTCTGAGCATGAGGGCTGCATCAGAGTAATATGGAGTTCCATATTCCACCCTTCTTAATCATAGAATTAAAAACAAACATCTCAGGTCTTATGGTGGCCAACCAGTGTTAAACCAAAATGAGGAGCAAAATGTGGTTGAGGGGCTGTAATTCTTTGCGAAATGGGGGTTTCCCTTAAAAAGAGTTGATGTAAGGAATTTAGTTAAAGCTTACCATAACCGAAAAGGAATTACCGAGAACAGATTTACTGACAATAAACCAGGCGATGAATGGTTTAAAAATTTTATTAAGAGGAATCGTCAACTTACTGAGAGATTATCGGAGAATATCAAAAGGGCCCGTGCTAGGGTAAATGCGGTGACCATTAAGAATTATATCGACGAGCTTTAAGAAACTTTAAAGGATGTCCCACCCCCGAATATCATCAATTATGACGAGACGAATTTCACTGATGATCCGGGAGCCGTTAAAGTCGTCCTACAAAAAGGAGTAAAACACACAGACCGTATCATGGACATATCAAAAACTAGCGTGATGATGGCCGCCAAAGCTAATGGAACTGTCTTGCCCCCTTACATCGTCTACAAGGCAAAACATCTTTACCCTACATGGACGGAGGGTGGTATTGATGGCAAAGGCTATAACCTAAATAAATGTGGTTGGTTTGATATGCAAATATTCGAAGAATGGTTCGAAAAAGTTGTACTTCCTCATTCTAAAAAATTTACAGGGAAAGTCGTTATGATAGACGACAATGTGTCCAGTCACCTGTCATTGCATATTATAGGAATGTGTTATAATAATAATATAGATATTGTGCTGTTACCAAAAAATGCAACTCATATCTGCCAGCCACTTGACGTGGCCTTTGTTCGACCCCTAAAAAGAGCATGGCGTGAGGTTCTTGATAACTGGAAAAAACCAATAGGAGGGTTATTCAGAAAAGTGTGTTTTCAGCTTTACTCAAAGATGCTTTGGAAACAGTTGGAATAAACCAAAAACAAAATGTTAGATCAGGCTTTTCCGCTGCCGAAATTTTCCCCCTAAACCCTAAAAGGTCATTGACCACCTGCCAAAAAACTACAAACGAAAATGAAGACCAAGAAGCTGAATTCAAAAGATGGTCGAATACATTTATTGCTCATTTTGATCAAACGCGATTCAAAGAAACGGAACTAAAGGTAAAAGGGCCAAGAGGTAAGAGACTAAATTTTCAACCCGGGAAGGGAATTGTTGTTGCCGATCTATCTAAGCAAAATGAATTAAACGCGCCAACTCCAGGCCCTTCTCGCGAAGGGGTGATGGAAGATGGACGTGCTGAAATTGAAGATGAAAGTGCTGAAATTGAAGATGAGAGTGTTGAAATTGTAGACGCCATTTCAGATGAAGCATCAGAAGATGACAGCTATTCTAATGTCAGCGAAAACGATAAAGAATAAAGAGACTGACAAAGATGATCTTATCTGTGATAATTTAAAAGTTCATGATTTTATATTAGTCTCCTTCACGGCAGCAAAACAAAATAAAAAAATTGTTTATTGGCAGAATTTAAAAAAAATACCGACAATTTATTTGCAGTGTCGTATTTAAGAAAAAAAGTGGGTCCTAAAATGACCATGTTTTGTTTCCCCGCTGTAGTGGACGTCCAGGATACTAATATTTAATACTAATTATTAAGAAATTTACGGACCTGCGACGAGAAAAGTACGTCTTTCCAACTTTAAATGTTGAAGAAATAGAATAGAATACGAAGGTTAGGTAGATACCTGTTTGTTCCAAAGGTTATGTTTATTTTTTTATTTTATAGAATTTAAGGATATTTTTATTTTTGTTTTGTTCAACACAGGTTTTTTATGTTCTCATAATAAAATATATAAAGTTCTAACTCCTTTGAACGTTATTTAACCTATCTTTTCCTATTAAATTGAGTTTCACTCGTTCCATTCGTTTTTTAAAATTTTATTTTTGGTCGAAGTCACTCCTTATAAGATCTAAAGTCGCTTTCACTGGAAAATAAACAGTGATCGATTTCACCTTACCCGCGGGGGGTAAAGTCGATCATTTAAAAAAATTTATAGCAGAAAAACTATTTATCTTACGTTTTTGGTAATACAGGCAGACCTCTCCGTTCGCGGGGGTTACGTTCCAGAAGAAACCGTGATGCGCAAGTAAACACATAAATGATAAAAACGGGGTTAGGTTTCATTAAATAGATTTATTTATACTTTTACAATAAAGGAAGTATTTGATTCACCCCAAAAATTCGAAATTGAGTTTTCAACAGATCTTCACGTTTCAGAGTCCCCTGAACCCAAAAAACATATTTTTTTTCACTGGTCTGTCTGTGTGTGTGTCTGTGAAAAGAATATCTCAAAAACGAAAGAGGTATGGCGTTGAAACTTCATATGTAAGTTTTGTGTACTATGGAGATAAGACAGCAAGCTTTTAAAGAAAATCGCATAACCGGAAGTAGGTGCTTACTCTTGTGATTTTTAAGTTTCTTTCGATTTTTTCAAAAACGGTTCCAACGATTTTTTTCAAACTTTACATTTTTATTAAATTTTTAATGTGTATTGATGTGAGATAGGTGATTTTCCAGTTTAATACCTCTAAAATGGGTTTCTTTTGTTTTTTTTAATATTATTTGTATTAACTCCGATTTTAAGCAGAACACCCGGTATATTATTAAATTTTTGAATTCAGCTTAAAATTTTTGAGAAAATTTGTCTCTTGATCTAATGCTCTATTTTGTAGGATTTTTGTAGAATTTGCAATTGTTTTAAATTTTTGACAAATGCTGAAAAATTAAAAATCATTTTTGCCTAATTATAAGATCAATGTAAAAGGAAGTTGTATGAGTGTATCACACCAGATTTTTGTCTGACAAACCTGAAGCAGAAACTTTACGCTTTGACGACATGGTTTTCCGTATTTTTTTAAATTAAACTCAATTGAATTTTCGGCAGAAACGCTGGAGTAGACAATAAAGCTTGAACTAAAGTTCCATACGTAGCATAAGTCTGCCACTTGAATCTAAAGTTCGAATGTCCATTTGTTTATTCAAGTTATAATTTTACAATTTATTTCAGGTTCAATTTGTTAATAAGTGATTCAAAGGAATAGGCTCGATAAGTGTGTTTGCAAGTTCGTGATAAATAATGTTATTTAGGTGTTCATGACATAAACAGCATATGTCTGCTTTATTTACTTACGACCGGTCGTATAAAGGTCACTAATCTGACGTTAACTTTAATTCCCTGTTAAAATAAACAAAAGCTCATTCAAACGTTGGCGCTTATGACATATTATTCATTAGTAAACAAATTTTTATGCGCTTTTGTTTATTTTAACAGCTCATTAAAGTTAACGACATATTAGTGGCCTTTATAAGACCGGCTGTTGAGACAGAGAGAGTCTTGGAAAACGTTTTGTAGTTCCATAGATTCCACTGCCTCAGCGGCTCGGTTGAAGAAGATCCTTTCTAAGGATCCAAACCAACAGCCAGGTTGTCTCAGGCGAGGGGATGGTTCTTTTACAACCAAACCCGAAGAGACAGCGGAAGTGCTAATTCAAACACATTTTCCAGGCTGTATTGTCACCCCTGACAATGTATGGCCAAAACCCAATATCCCACCTCCCTCAGAGGAGGATTGGAATGTGGCAAACCAGGTCGTACGGGGTGACAAAGTAACCTGGGGTATAAACTCCTTTCTCCCCTTCAAGTCGCCAGAGTGGACGGTATCTTTCCAGCCCTGCTACAATGGGGACTGGACCTGATGCTTGTTCACCTGGTACGCATCTACCGGGCATGTGTCGCTTTTCGATATATACCGGAGAGCTGGAGAGAAGTGAAAGTAGTTTTTATACCTAAACCAGGGCGTATGGATTATACCCAGGCCAAATCATATCGTCCCATTAGTCTTACATCCATCTTACTAAAGACGCTTGAGAGACTTTGTGACAGAGAAATACGGGAAAGGGTGCTGGCTTTACACCCATTGCACCCGAACCAACACGCCTATATCTCAGGGAGATCTACTGAATCGGCGCTACATGCTGTAGTGAACCGTATTGAGAGATCGCTAGACCATAAAATGTCCACTCTGGGAGTTTTCATTGATATTGAAGGAGCCTTTGACAAGGCTTCCTTTGAGAGCATTAACTCTGCCTTACGCAGGCATGGTGTGGCACCCACTCTCTGTGAGTGGATAAAACACATGCTTATGATGAGAGCAGTACAATTTAATATAGGAGACAACTCCATTAGAGGTGTTGTGACGAAGGGCTGTCCGCAAGGGGGGGTTCTGTCTCCACTATTGTGGAATACAGTGGTAGACAGCCTTCTAAGCACACTCAATGATGCTGGATTCTATACTACTGGATATGCGGATGACATCGTCATCCTCATTACTGGCAAGTTCGAGGGCACGCTCTGTAACTTGATGCAGACAGCTCTTCGAATAACAGAAACATGGTGTAATGAACAGTCACTCTCTGTCAATCCTTCAAAGACAGAAATGGTACTTTTCACAAATAAAAGGAAGGTGGGACCTTTACGTAGACCTCTCCTATTCAATACTTCTCTCAGATTTTCAGACAATGTCAAATACTTGGGAGTTATTTTTGACAGACAGCTGAATTGGGAGAAACATTTAAAAGTTAAAACTGAAAAAGCATGCATGGCATTCTGGCAGTGTCGCCGCGCTTTGGGTAAATCCTGGGGACTCTCCCCTCGAATTACCTTGTGGCTGTATACTGCTGTGATAAGGCCCATGCTATGTTATGGAGCACTTGTCTGGTGGCCCAGGGTCAGACAGGCTACGGCAGCAAGTAAACTAGGACATGTGCAACGCCTTGCCTGTCTTAGTTCTACAGGTGCTATACGCTCAACCCCTACGGCCGCTTTAGAGGTGGTCTTATGCCTTCCACCACTTGATCTTTTTGTGGAGGAAGTAGCCGTAAGGACCGCCTTGAGGTTGCGCTACAAAGGGCTGTGGCACACAGCAGGCAGGGGAGGCAGGCATACCCGCATCCTGAATGAGGCCGTCGACAAGATCCCTCTTCTGGACGCTATAGTAGATTACCTCCCTCTACAATATGCCTTCAACAGACAATTTAACGTCTATGAAAATGCCGGGTTTACCCAGCATATAGATATATCCATCTTTACTGATGGATCTAAAACAAAGCATGGAACGGGTGCCGGAGTTTTCTCTGACGATCTGAACCTCCGCCAAAGCATACCACTAGGCAAAATGGCCAC